>KV020153.1:0-24563 GCA_001598015.1 Dorcoceras hygrometricum | reverse complement strand
GGCTACATCAGATATGTTGTATAACCGATTTTAGAGGTAATATTTTTTTTCATGGTTTTATCTAAATCTTAAGTCGGTTATATTTAAGTTTTTTGAAAAAAAAATATAGAGTGGATCGATAAAATAAAATGCAGAGAAATACGTGCTAAGCTAGGGATAAAGAATGTGAAAGGTCGGAATTGAAGTTGTGAATATGAAGGGTGCCCTTTTAGACATGCCGCATGTTTCCAGCACATGCTCGAACTAGACCCACACCACATGTATGTTTTCTTAATCAATTTTTTTTATTAAAAGTTAACTCATTAATGTGTTAATTCCCTATATATGTTAGAGGCCCCTTGACCCATACAGATGGTAAATCGAGGGATATGCACGAGTAAACAGAGGTCCGGGGGAGAGGATCCATATAACGGACTAATTCCCAAAACATACCCCCACAATATTTCAGTGTGGAATATACTCCACACGAGAATCGAACCCGTGAATGCGGAGAAGTTATTCCCACATCATTTCAGGTCTTACCAACTCGTCTGTACCCCTGGGGTCTTCTGAATCAATTTTCTTCATACCACTCTAGCACACTGTGGTCTCGAAAAATAAAGAGAACAAAGATGAAAGAGAACAAAAAAATTTATTTTCCTTTACACTTTTAGTCCAATTTTGAAAGAAAAATTTAAATATTGTTGAATTTTGGCTTTCCTAACAATTCTCTTCAAGCTCATTCTGAAAGAGGGGACATAATTGTTATATATAGTATACTAGTAAACTTGGTATATGTGTAATTAAGTGACCCTACTTTTATTATGATGTATGTGTATTTGTATATGAATTTATGGTTTATATGACACAAACTAACTAATTATATATATTTATTAAAATTAAAAACTAATTATTAAATTTTTTTATCTGTATATTATTTTCAAAGTTTTATATGAAATATATATATATATATATATATTCTTTTCGGTTATTATCTTTTACAGGATATTATTTTGCATGTCCTACGTGTGTTTTTACATATATTAAGAAGTTTTTGGAATATAAATGTAATTTCCCTTCTTAGCTATTAAATGAACTAATTAAATAGTTATATGTATATTAAATAGGAGTATATTGATGAAAGAATAGAAAAATTAATACTAAATATGGAAATGAAAACTAATTGATAATTAGTTTTTTTTCTTCTTAATTAATAAATAAGTAATATCATGATATCATCATCATCATCATTAAATATTATTATATTAATAAGCATTTTATTTTCTTCGCATAATTTTACAAGTATATAAATATATATATGTATATTTGTTTTCTTATAAGTCACCTTATCAAGAATTAATTTCTCATACATATTTGGTTTAAGAAAAAAAATATGATGATCACTATCATTTGAAGGGCCTAATTTACCGGTTTCACTGCAGACCATGAAAATCTTATTTTCGACTCTGTAGATTCGATAGATCGTAAAAGTGGAGCTGATAGCTAGTCGTTGTGGCAACAGCGTTGATGAGAGAGAGGGGTTGACTGATAGAGACACAAGATACATACAACTACCCAAATTTAAAGTTACCGTTAACCTATTGTTTCTTCTTTGTAATTTGTCGTTATCCGTGTAAATTAGTGAAACTAACCTCTCTATTATATTATTTCTTACTTTTATCGTTACATATATTAAAAATAACACTAAGAAATTACTTATTGAGGTCCCACATCTTCCAATCAAAGACCCTCATACGGTCATACCACAAAGGCACAAACTCCATTTCAATTCATTAAATCTAAATTGGACGAGGAAATTGTTCCCGACTACCATTAGTGGGGGAATATGAAATTAGGCAAACCAAAAAGTAAAATTAAAGACGACAACTAAGTCTTCTTTCTTATGTTCCTACCTATTCGTATATATCCCTCGATTTAAAATATGTATAGGTCAAAGACCTTTGATCTCTATAGGTTTAGCTATTTAATAGACTAACTTAAAAAAAACACGCACAAAGATTTTATCGACGTCCCACATCTTCCAATCAAAGACCCTCGTACCACAAACTCCAATCCATTAAATCTAAATTGGGGTAATTGCTACATCGACCATGAACTTGTCCCCGACTACAATTAGTGGGGGAATATGAAATTAAGCACACCAAAAAGTAAAAAAATAAAGCCGACACACTAAAACACATACTATTTTACAAACTATGGAATACGCACTCTCTCCTTTGGAGAGGGCTACACATTTCAAATAACAAGCATACATGCACACTAACAAAACAAAGAACAACTCTAGAGGTGATCATGTTCGACTCCACGTGAGCCACTCAGGCAAAGAATTTGAGTCGGGACGTGTAGGTGGCTTTAGGGGTCCAATTTCTCGGGATCACATCCCTGGCTGAGAGTGTTTTCCCGGTCGAGAGCGTCGTTAACTTCACAGAGAATGGCCCTTGCAGAGGTCCAGCGATAATGCACCAGTTTGCACCCCATATATGTGTCATCTCTAACCATTGGTTCGAATTTGCCTGTTGCGCAAACATGATTAATTAATCTTTTCAATCAGTTGTGCCACAAATTATGAGATACAATGTTCATTAGTATAGAGAAACGGCTATGGCAAGTTCATCTATACGTAGAGTGCAAATGGAGTTGTCAATTTCTTGGTAAACAAAGTTAGGCAGGCGTTTGGAGAGGGTTACTTTTAGTTTCTCGACTGATGTAATACTGACTATCGCAAAGCATTTAAGAGGCTCCTTTTAGATAATCGTGCAAGTGGAGACTTTTTTTTACTTGAGACCAAGAAGCCCTCTCTCCCCTTTTGACTATGGAAAACAAAAAACAAGACACTTTTATTTTCCCAAGATTGCACTTTCACTCTTAAAGAAATGACAAGTCTTTGAACGATTGATTCCTTTTAACTTGAGAAAGGATTCGAAAGAGGTTGCCCTTCCAATTCTTTCGCACTTCAAAAGGGATTTTGCTATTGGTACTTCTGTGTGCCAACAAATGGTGATTTAGTTTTTTGTAAAATTTAAAAATAAAAGGGGAGAAGAAGGGAATTACCTGTCTCACTTGCATGGACCCAACGTCACCATCCCCATCCTCGAATTCAACTAAAAGTGAGAGCCAAAAATTTGTTGATCCTTCGTTCACACGGAATGCAACATTTTTTCCTGGATACTTGCAAGGAGTCCTGCATAACATTCTCAACAGAATTAGAGCTCAAATTGAATTAAAGTTCATCGCGTTTCAACATCTTGTTAATTAGTTTTCCCAAGACAATATTTATTTTATTTAAGAATATAAAGATACTTATTTGTTTACCAGATCATATACATGTAGGGTCACATGTAATGAGATCGTACTGAGAATGAATATATCTCCAACAAATGTTTTGTTTTAGTCCGTTAAGTGGCAATATAAATATTTATTATCACGTCACTAAGTGACAAAACAGGACAAGAAGGGACCGTTAGAGGCACTGAATCAAGAAACGGAATTCGTGGGATCACATGTTTCGTACTGTTGTTTGTTTACCTGCGATAGATGACAGAGATCTCGCCGCGGTTGCGGAGCAGGCCGTGGCCACCGGCGACGGCCATGCGGCCGAAGGCGGCGCCGCTGAGGTCGAAATGCGTGCGACCGTTTGAACAGTAGCCACCGGGGCACTCGTCGGTTATGATGACGGTCACCGCCCTCCTCGAGCATATCGAATTGTCCAGGCACTTCACTTTGTAGCACGCGCCGCATCCCTCGCCGCCCTTGAACAGCACCGGGCTCACCGCGCCAACTCTCGCCCTGAACGGCTTCACATCCACCAGAGAGCCGTAGCCACACGCCCCACCGTCGCTGCCGTCCCCTTCTGGGCTCCCGTACCAAGTGGCGGTCGCGGGATACCAATGCAGGTCGGCCACCGCTGCAGCAGAGGCCACCAGAATGCAGACAAGAAGTAAGCAGAATAGACTCTTCATAACGTGGAATGTTAATCGCAAAACCACCACCTAGCGGCGGCGCGTGGGGATCGAGGCGAATGGTCTGCCGACAGTGTTATGGTGAAGTTGGCCTGTTGAGACTTGAAACAAGGGACAGTTAGAACTGGGTACTGTATTTATCCTTTATTACAGACGTTTGCTCTTTTTTGTTTGCTTTATTAATTGTTATATATCCGCTATTTTTGACTGCATTTTACTTGTTTTTGAATTAAAAAAAAATTAAAAACAAAATAGGAAAGAGAGAAATCGAAAGGCGCATATTTTTATTCGGCTTGATCCAACGAAAAAAAAAGGAAGTTTTAAGACCTTACGTGTCATCTTTTGTGAGATCGTACAATGAAATAATATTATTTTTTATTCTAAAATATTATTCTTAATTATAAATATGATTTGATCAAAACTTATATCAAATTGACGAGACCCATAAAAAAAATATAGTTTATACCAAAAATTTCTTTACAATAAAATGTGGAAAGAATACATATATGTAAAAGAAACGTTCGACACATAACTATCCCTTTAAGATAGTTATAAATTATTAGAAGATATAACAAAAAAGATTTGAAGTCGTTGTAATATCTATATCGGATCTATTTAAACCTTTGTTTATACCTAAGTGGTCCGTTGAATTTCTTTCCATTACAACAGAAAAGTGGGACCTTACGACAGTTAAGGCGTTAAATCCGCATGACAAAATCCACGTGTATTTCTAACTTCTACTAATAATAACCATAATAATAATAATAATGGGTGTTGACATGTGACGAGAGGTGACGCTGGGGACCCCATGTGGGCCGAAGTATGCCTCTTCAGTGGTAGCTCTCTTACATTATGCCCAAATGAAAGTGTCGGCATGGGTCTTAACAACATAAAAAGGAATAGAAATTGTATTTATTTGGTTTTTTTTGTTTTTACCAATCAAATGTCAAATAAAATCACAATTTGAATAACGTGCGATATTAGGTCCGAATAGTATTCATGTGATTGCCAACTCTCAATCACTTTGAAGAAAGCTGGGTTAATCAGGCATTGTATATGTCACATGAATGGATTGTTGGCTCATACAAAGTGCAGACAAATTGGGGCACCGACAATTGATTGCACATGCACCCCAAGTATATATATATACTGTTCAATCTGCTTCACATTGACATGATCTTCTCAACGCCCCGTGCAGTACACCAAATAAATACATCTACAGTGCTTCACATTGACATGATCGGATGACTGATTGCAGCTCACAATCTTTCACTGCCGATCGAAAACTCGGACCAGCAGAGGTTTGGATAAATGGGACATAATAAGCTGCATTCATTTCCTTCGTGCGTCTGCAGTGCCGTCATGTCTATCCGCTTGCCTGGAAATGAGATCTCCAGGAGATCGAGAACCCGTGAGTCCACATTTCAAGTGTACCAAATAAAATGAAATGTGAATTGCATCAAAGAGAAGGCTTATAGAGTGAATTAGAGTTAGTTTTAGTGTATACAAGTTGCTGAATACATGGAATAATTTAATTAGCGGCAGGGTGCGGGATATGGAAGATCTCTATAGCAATCATGGTTCGCGGAAATGGTCGCGGAACGGCCGGAACGGAGGCTTACTATACAAAATTCAGGTAATCAAGGGGGATGCCGTGGAACGACGTGATTGTGGTACTGAACGGCTAAAAAACGACGGAACGACGAGAAAACGGCGGAACGGCTGGAAAACGGCAGAACGACCAGAATACTAATAATGCGCGAATATCTTGGTATTAGTCCACATCAAAATATTTTAGGTATCTTTATATGTTAAAATTTAAATTTTGAATTTATATGTGAATATATTATATTTTATTAATTTATATTCCATATATTAATATCATTTTGTTACCATATTTATTATCTGTTAGGTTTTTTTGTTAAAAAGTATATGTATTTTAATATATTTAACACATTAACTTCGCATGTCAACACAAGGCATTTCATCCCAAGATGGTGAATATCAGAAAAACGACATCCAACTTTATTCATCACTAAATTTATAAAGAATAGCAAGACTCATGTTCAATATTTCTATTATATAACATAAAAGTGTGACAATAAGACAAGACATATTCGTTCATATATACTTTTTATTTTAATTAATTTTATTTTAATCAATGTTGAATAATCAGTAATATTACTTTAGGCTATATTTGTAAATTAAGTAATATTATTCATTCAATTATAAAAATATTTATCCAATTGGGGCACCGACAATTGATTGCACATGCACCCCAAGTATATATATATACTGTTCAATCTGCTTCACATTGACATGATCTTCTCAACGCCCCGTGCAGTACACCAAATAAATACATCTACAGTGCTTCACATTGACATGATCGGATGACTGATTGCAGCTCACAATCTTTCACTGCCGATCGAAAACTCGGACCAGCAGAGGTTTGGATAAATGGGACATAATAAGCTGCATTCATTTCCTTCGTGCGTCTGCAGTGCCGTCATGTCTATCCGCTTGCCTGGAAATGAGATCTCCAGGAGATCGAGAACCCGTGAGTCCACATTTCAAGTGTACCAAATAAAATGAAATGTGAATTGCATCAAAGAGAAGGCTTATAGAGTGAATTAGAGTTAGTTTTAGTGTATACAAGTTGCTGAATACATGCACGAATTTAATTAGCGGCGGGGTGCGGGATATGGAAGATCTCTATAGCAATCATGGTTCGCGGAAATGGTCGCGGAACGGCCGGAACGGAGGCTTACGATACAAAGTTCAGGTAATCAAGGGGGATGCCGTGGAACGACGTAATTGTGGTACTGAACAGCTAAAAAACAACGGAACGACGAGAAAACGACGGAACGGCTGGAAAACGGCAGAACGACCAGAATACTAATAATGCGCGAATATCTTGGTATTAGTCCACATCAAAATATTTTAGGTATCTTTATATGTTAAAATTTAAATTTTGAATTTATATGTGAATATATTATATTTTATTAATTTATATTCCATATATTAATATCATTTTGTTACCATATTATTATCTGTTAGGTTTTTTTGTTAAAAAGTATATGTATTTTAATATATTTAACACATTAACTTCGCATGTCAACACAAGGCATTTCATCCCAAGATGGTGAATATCAGAAAAACGACATCCAACTTTATTCATCACTAAATTTATAAAGAATAGCAAGACTCATGTTCAATATTTCTATTATATAACATAAAAGTGTGACAATAAGACAAGACATATTCGTTCATATATACTTTTATTTTAATTAATTTTATTTTAATCAATTCCTTAATTGTTTCATCGAATCTCAGGTTCCAACTTCGCGATGCTTGTTTGAGACCGTTAGATCGATCTCTGAAGCTTGCATATCTTATGCTCGCTTCTAACAGATGTGAAACCCTCAGGCTGCGTCATATAGATCTCTTCCTTAATGTTTCCATTAAGGAACGCAGTTTTCACATCCATTTTCCATATCTCATAGTCGTACCATGCGGCTATGGCTAACAAGATTCTAAATGACTTGAACATTGCGACTAGCGAGAAGGTTTCATCATAGTCAACACCTTGCCTTTGAGTGTAACCTTTCGCGACCAGTCGTGCCCTGTGCAGCGCGTGAGTGCAACTGCATGCCATACGACCCATTTTCCTTCGAATTTTTCGATTTTTTGATGATAGCGGATTTGATGGATGGAATAATCTAAGGTCAATAATTTTTATGAGTACCGGAATAGCATGTCTTGTGTCGGATAAGGAAAATATAATATTAAAATTATATTATTAAATGAAATAGTTAAAATATATATCGAACACCGGTGCAACTGTTGCTGTGGTGTAGTGGTTATCACGTTAGTCTTACACACTAAAGGTCCCCAGTTCGATCCTGGGCAGCAACAATTTGTATTCGTTTCTTTTTGTATTTCCAATACTAACCTCCCCGATAAATCTATATTTCCTCTCATTTAGGATATTAAGTTGTCCATTCAAAAGACATAAACACCTTAGTTCAATTTATAAATATTTATATTTTTCATCCATCATTTACATAAATTTTATTAATGTCGTTTTTTGAATTACAGGAAGTTTCATAAACTGTTCAAATCTCATCAATAAAATAATTGATTCGCAAAACATATATTCTTTAAACTATTAATTGCATTATTCTGAAAACTTAAGATATTTGCACGTAAGATCAAATATAGAAATATTATTAATATTAATATAGGATCTTAATATATGATAACACACGATTATTCATAATAATCATATTTTACATCTTTTTTAATATAAAAAAATGATGTATTGGTTATAATTACATGTAAACAATTTTCATAAGTTCAAGTGTAAAAAAATAAATCGTAAAATATTTCAGTGGATGTATATCTAAACAATGAGTAAAAAGTGTGACATTATTTTAATTGAATTGATTGAGGCACACCTATTTCAAAATTATTATATAGTATCATAATTGATATTGATTGATTAAACTATTACATTTTTTAAAACACATGTTGTCACGCTGCATGTGATAGTCCTTACATACATGATGTGAAACATTAAAAATTTAAAATATTCAAATAAGTTAACCATGAACTTAAATAATTTCTCAACACTAATGATAGGCTTGACGAAAGTTCGAGACCTGTGGCTTTGATGCTAAATTTCTAAATAAATGGTAAACAAAAATCGGCCCATTTGGACGCAAAAATAATTGTGAAATTCATGAAATAGTCAAACTAGTTAAATTTAATCTCTAATAGTTATATCAAACTAGTTAAATTTAATCTCTAATAGTTATACTACAAAAAATGTTATCAATATTTAGTTTTATTGAAATTATAAAATTAGAGTTTATTTAGTTTATATAATTAAAGAAATTTAAAAGATATAAATTAACCTATTTATTAATCTGAAGCTTAGCATATAGGTAAAATTTTACACAGTTTTTATTTTTAGAACTACAAATGGAAACTAATGCCAGAATCTAAATGGGGTTCGCGGTGGTGGAGGAACTGGATCGGTAAAAAGAATTATTCTACTTGTAAGATATCTAATGAAACCATCGGTGGAATTGGGATTTTATTCAAAGAGAAAAATATCAAATATCTTGAGTTTCTTTTTGTATATTATATGGATGATCACATTCGCAAGGACCAAAGACAAATAATCCAGCCAACCTCCCATGAAATCCATCACTACAGCTCGCAACATCCATCACTACAGCTCGCAACATGTCCTCAAGCGTCTGAATGGTCCTCTCCGATTTGCCATCGATTTGAGGATGATAAGCGGTATTTGTGACCAACTTATTAAATAATAAGTGTTCACGATCTATAAACACTTTTACTTAGATTTTTTTCCCAAAAAATACACTAAAATTGGAACTAGAACAAGAACCTGCAAACATCTATGAACATTTACTTATGTCTATTGTCTTCTGATTATTGTACTATTTATTATAATTCATTAATATTTTGATTGCTGCAAAAAATGACAGAGATTCAAATAATATAATTCACTTGACCAAAACATCATGGAATATAAAAGCATACAATGTATAACAAATTAAAGAAGTTGATATACGTTGGTTCATACCCGAACAAACTCTCAGCATAAGATCGAACCAGTATCACTTTCTAAAATATGGAACAATTACATAAATTTCATTACAGTTTATGATGTTTATGTCATCTATTCCAGAAATGTAAGAGCTTGATCTAAAGCTTGAGGAATCTATATCATAAAATGCATATCTACTTATCCATCCTTCTTGTGTGGAGACTTAGTTCTGGTTGCGAGCACAAGGAGGAAGAAGGGATAGTATGAAATGTAGCGTAGTATCCTATTACTTGATGTAAGTGAAACGCATAAAGGAACCAGGAGAGCCAACAGAACCGCAAGGAAGGCAAAGCCTATGACCAAGACAACAGTACTCAGCCAGTGAAGATTGCGAACCACTAGGAATATACCAGCCGTGAAAGCCATGGATATCATAGTAAGAGCAATCACCAACAGAGGTTGTGCTAAAGTCAGAGCATTAATCATTAGCGTAACATCACCTAATTGAGCCCAAATGAGAGACACCGCGACAACTATGGAGCTATACACGGCTATAGTATCACAGAAAATAAATATGTGAAAAGCTTTCTTCCTTAACAATGCTGCCATGCCTATGTTTGTATCAGAGGTGCTGTACCCACCAGGTAATGTGAAACCAGCAGAAAAAGATATTGTGGCAACAAGAGTTGCTACAAGCAATAGTGTATTTACTCTGTCCTTGTACTTTTCTGTCGGATATTTCGAACTCTGTTTGGGGTTGCCATGGCTTCGAGGTGCTCCTGCTGCTTTCAATGCAGCCCACGTCAATCGCTGAAATATGTTATAGAGGTATCATGTGTAAGATTAATGATGGCTTGTCAAGAAGTAATTAAACAACCTCAGTGATGCCTAGACCAGAAAAGTTTTTTGTGTCAAAGTGATTATGCTTTTCTTTTCACTTTAATCCAAATGACCACTTTCCCACTGTTTAAATTTGTTTTCCTTCATCCCATCCTCTTGTTAAGTCTTCTCAGGTTCGAGTACAAGCTTTAGGGGTAATATTGGGGCAAAAAGACGAGATCTTTTTTCACATTTTTCAGAATGGTAGAGATTATCACTCCTTTTTTGTGTGACTAGCTATCATGCGAAGTGATTCTTGAAGTATTAGTAGTTTAAAGCCTTAATCTACAATGTAGCTAATAGCTCTAATTTGTAAGCATATATACTTGCTTAAGGAGAAAGTAGAGGAGCTCGTTTGCTTACCTGGCGAAATGGGGGATTAAACCACATGTTTCTGTCAGCAACATCAAGAGCTGTCATCCCCTTATCATTCCTCAACTTAATATTTACTCTATTGTCCCATGTCAAGGCACTCACAATTTCAAGATGCCAATACTTGGTGGCCAGATGGAGGGGTTTATCCCCATATTTATCGCTCATATTTATAAGTTTTTTGAGTTCAGGATTGTGGAGAATATAGGTAACTACGTTAAGTCTTCCATTCGCAGCAGCAAGGTGTAAAATATTTTGGCCCCATTTATCTTGTAGCTCCACTGGATCAGCATGACAGTAGTTAAGCAAAAGGCTTATGACATCAACATGACCTCCAACGGCAGCAAGATGGATGGGGAATGAGCCAATTTTGTCTCTAATATAGGCACCGGAAGCATGCCTTTTCAGCAACAAAAGAGTCACCTCGACATAACCTAATGAAGCAGCATAATGGAGTGGTAACATCCCTCGACGATCTTGTAGTTTGATGAATCGTGGGCTTGAATCGAGTATGACTTCTAGCACATCTGTGTTTCAGGCAACAATAAAAATAAGCATTAGACACTCAAAAGCGTATACGCTAGATGTATGTTGCTGCTGCTACCCAAAGCTATTCATAATGTGCTCCTCGATAGCATGTTAGAACATATTTCAGTAAAAATCAATGGTATCTACAAACGCAAAAACAGATGCAAAATCTGAAATACCTCCTCTTTTATTCATAATAGCTACTTCGATGGGAGACATTTCCTTGAACTGCTCATTCACTCGTTCTTCATCTGTTGAATATTCAAGAATTGATGAAACACAGTTGGCAAAACCAGCTGCAGCAGCCAAGTACAACGCATATTTTTTTTGTTTGTTGCGGTAATATAATAAATCGGGATCTTCTTTGATCAAACACTGAACAATGGAATATCGGCCATTGATCGACGCTTCATGGAGGGCTGTGTTTCCTTTTTCATTCGTTGCCCTCAATAAATTATTCTCATCTGCTTCATACTCGATGTCGGCCTGAGACTCGGATTTATATAAACCCAACAAATCATGATGAATTTGCACTAAGGCTTTCACCATTGATTCATCCCCAGCTTTTGCAGCCAAATGCAATGCGGTGTCTCCGTCCAAATTCTTTCTGAGTACGATGGATGGATCTTTGGTTGCTATATAATTTACTATGCCCTCATTTCCATGTACAGCTGCTATATGAAAGAAATTATTCCCAATAGGGCTTACTCCGCTCAAAATTTCAACGGGGGAAACATATCGATCGAGGGTGCTGCTGAAATCATTTAAGTTGCCATTTTTTGCAGCAAGATACAGCTCGTAATCCTCGTATATGCTTGTGCTTTCCGATTCCGTCGTTACCTCATCGTCACTCTCTTGGCTATCAGTTGAACTCTTCTTGTCTGCTCTCTCTAGCTCAATATCCAAATCAAGATGGCCCATTTGCTGAAGATTACGAGAAAAACTATTGATCAGAAAATGGAAACTGCGAATTGGGTTCACCAATGGGATCGAAGGTACTTAAAGTTGACTGTGAGTAATCCATGTTCATTCCCATGCCCAAAGATAAATGGTTCGAAGTTCCAGTCCACGCCTAAAGTCCGCTCTAGTCCACGCCCCACGGCTAAAAGCCTAAAATCCGCTATTGTGCCACCAATCAAGACGCGACACATGTCTTCCAGCCCAAAATATCTGTTTTCCCACAGTAGTCGTTGGTGAATCATGAATGGGGAGATGGGTACAACGATTCATGGCCATTCTCTCTGTTTTTTTCTCACCTATCCCGTGAAACATATAGACAGAGTGCTGCCCAGCTGCAATTTCTCCCGCAGTAAAGCTGCATCCAAGTTCCGTTGCATAAAAAAGGATGAAATTTCAGAATCCCACGAGGTAATTTCGTCGCCTCTGAATCCGACTCTTGCAATTCATTTTGTTTGTGAGTCTCTGTTTATTCGTCGAATATTTAGCTTGTAACTATGATTTTCTACTTTTACCCACATTGGTATCAAATCTAGAGTAACGGCGGAAGTCTAGAATGATGGACAGTGACTCTGCTGGTTGGGCTACATATCCTCGATTTTTGTAGACTGTTGTGTTTCGTCATGTATGATTTGTCTATCCATCTTATGACAGGCTTTCTCAGCCCTGAAAACCGATATTCATTGTGATATTGGAAGTGTATGGAGCTCTATGGGTTTTTATGTGTTCAGCATCCATGTTCCTCTGAGTTTTGGGGGTCTGTCTGTTGCAACCAAGATATTGCATCAACCTGTTCTTGATCCACAGATGGAGGTAATATAAATTTCTCCAGCTTTGATTTAAATTTTTGTGAATAGCTTGTCTGCTTGACTGTCAAGTGCATAAAGATTAGGTATTCTATTTGAATTTCAATTTTATTTTTTTTTCTCTTCTTTTTTTGAAAGTTCTGTTGTTTCTCCATCAGCAGTATGGTATTGGGCTTTATTGGATGTTTGAGATAATGAAATGCAATATGCCAACAATTCTGAGTTGCTTGAGCATAGGCACTAAATATGAAGAGTAAAGTTGTTTAATGTTGTTTGCTTCCTGTTCATTTTAGTTCTCGCCAATGAGGTTGTGTTAGAAGGCATTAATTATGTAATTTTCTTTCCTTCTATTTCTTCAACTAAGACTATTTCAATCCCAGTCAGTTAGAAGACATTATTCAGTTGTATTATAATCTTGATCTACATCTTCCATTTTAAGTTTGGAAGATCTGCTCTCTTGAGTAATAATTTAGGTTAATTTGGTTAGCATCTCTCGACGTCCAGATTGAGTACCTGAGACACATGAAAGGCAATTTTTTAGATTAAGCATCTGATTTTGATGATTCGAATCACTATCAAAGATTGTTTTTGTATTGCATGTTGGTATGTACAACTTCGATGTTTTACCTTTTTCTTCCTTTCCAGGACAGGCATTCTTCATCCTCATAATTCAAATCTTGGAGCTCAGTATAGTTCTGCTGCTTCTCCGGTGTCCTGGGAAGCCTCAGTATGAACTTTTAGATTTCTTCAACATTAACAAGACTTCTCCGCAAAGGAGTTGGTTGCTAGCATCCGTACTTGGCTTTGGATTTCTATTCTCATTGGTTTTCATTACCTCAATAGTTGCAGCGGAACTTATGAAACCCAAGGTCAGCTTGTGAACGTTTGGTTTCTAGATTATAAAATTCAAGTATTTCTTCCGACCTGACTTCAGATGAACTAAAAGAAACTCAATACCTACCGCGTTATCTTGTATAATCGCATGCTTGTGATGAAGTATCTCTTTCTACATGTAAATTGCAGAATCCTGAATCGAGATATCCACATAGATTTCAACTTTTGGTTCTTAACCGCTGTGAGTTTGAATTTGTTGTAGGAAATTAAGACAGGTTAAAAAGGAGTCTAGTTACTTCAATTTTTTACAAGCCTTCTTTGTAAATTGTCTCTCGTTGTCTTCACTTAGTTACATAAGAAGAAAAGGGTATGCATTTGAAGTAGGATGGAATTAGAATCAATCATAAATATTTTTTCTTGTGGTTTGGGTTCACTCTTTTTTGGTTTTTTTCAATTCTACAAAAGAAGGTTTTGTTGCAGTAGAAGCTCTAGACTCTTAAGTTGAATCATCCTGTGTCATTGATCTTGAGCCAGCAAAAACCTTGTTGCTTGTTTTTGTGTTTACTGGTTCGTTTTACTGTATTTTAATATTTCTTTCTTCTTTCAACTAATCTATTATCAAAGCCTGACAGATTCAGAAATCTTCTTGGTATTTCAGGATGTGAACAATCCCTTTCTTAAGCAAATTCTCTCAAGCGGCTCAACCTCCGTAATTGTCTGCACTCTTATCTATTGCATCGTCACTCCATTTCTCGAAGAAATTGTGTACAGAGGTTTTCTGCTAACGTCTCTTTCCTGTAAAATGAAATGGCAGCAAGCAGTCATAATCAGCTCCATAATCTTCAGTGCAGCTCACTTCTCCAGTGAGAATTTCCTGCAACTTTTCATTGTTGGTCTCGCTCTTGGATCCTCTTACTGCTGGACAGGAAATCTAAGTTCCTCTCTTGCTATTCATTCAATGTACAACGCCCTCACGTTATTTGCTACGTATATGTCATAGAATCCCTTCTCAAAACTTGGCTTTCGTATTGTTTCTTTTTCTTTCTCAGAACAAATTGAGTAAAATTCATTTCGTTATGTTGACTTGCAAGGACAATCTCACTTGCCCAGCATTGAGATGAAATTTATTTTGACTATAGTTGTTGTAAGAGACGTAATGGAAAGACCCTTACATCTCTGTTACCCATGACCACCGTTGGAACAGAAGGTAACCAGGACCAAGCATTCACCATGAGTTTAATTGAAATCCCCTCGTTTCACTTTAGCTTGAGATCTGGGTCATAGTCTGTCTTCTGGTTATGACTTTTCATTTTGGTTACTTATGTTTACGAAGTGGAACAAGCCAAAGTCATCACCTTGGCTGTGAATTGAAACAGGAGATCAATATCATTCTAGTGGAATCCTAAGGAGACCAATATCATTCTAGTGTTAGAGAGAATCCTAGTATGTCCATTTAACATGAAACTCAAGTAAAATTTCATGAATATGGATTGGAGATACCGAATGCATGTGAAAAGTTTGAAATAAAGAATTCCAAGTAGTTGCATCTGGCTGGATTGTACGTGTGTTTAATGGTTTTCGGTTGAAGATGGGACCATCACGCATTTGAAAATTGGAAGTACAAGCATACCAATAGTTAACCATGTGGAACTAAATCAGGACAGGTTCTTGGAATCCTTTGAAGTTCATGTTTATGCATGTGCTTCTCAAGAATGTAAAAACTTGAGATAATCACACGCCATGCAACATTTTCATACTTGTCAGTGAAAATAGATAGTTGTCATTAGAGTTGTATAAACTAGATCGACTTGCCGACCCGTCAAGTGGACAGGTTGGTCACAACTTTCCGGTGTGTTCAAGTATCGAGTCCGTCCATGACCGGTTGTAGTCTTGCCGACAGGTCCATGTAATATAACTAAAAACTGACTGAATTCGTCTCCTTCCATCAAATAGCGGTTCTAACAACGTCAAATGATGGGCTGGCTTTTGAACCGGTGAACATGGAGGATGAATTCAAACATTTAGATTGAAGATATTAAATTTTTTTATATTACCAATCATCTTCATACCTAAAATATATCCTTGTCCACCAAAATATATAAAATCTAGACTTCCTTGATGGTGCCTCTCCACTTTGACGCGAATAAAATATCATTTTGAATAGAAGGAAGGGCCTCGTTTCATTATAACTTGAGTTGCGCAATCTTTTCTTTACAAATATAGATGGAGTCTGCAGAGTGGGGCACATTTATACCATATACGTACAGCCAATAATAGCTGGCTTCTAACTTTTGAGACATGGGAGAATCTTCATTCTCATGTAAATATTCATTTCAAATTTCGAATCTTTAAAACTGCTTGGTGCTTTTGCAGTTTTGCTCATCTTTCTTTGTGATTGGCGGTTCGAGAATTGGCATCTTATTTTAAATATTGAGTTATCGCCTGTGATTTATTTTTATTTTTTTAATTTGAGTTTGAATTGAATTCTGTCATCATCATCATTGAAGTCCCATCATCTTGCGACTTGCAAGCTAATCTTACCCTAATAATATAAGTTAGTTTAAAATAATTTATGAGCAGAATTAAAGAATATATAAAAATAGCTTGATGCCACATCTTCATTAGGAATTTTGTTTTAACATTTTTTATAAGAGAAAATTGTAAATGAGATCTTTCATATTTTTATTTGTATTACTTTGATCATTTATGTTATCAAATTTCAATTTTAATCTTATAACTTTATTTTTTTGTCTTTTTTTATAATTTTATCATTATTTATATATGGTACTGACATAATGCTCAGAGCCTCAAACTAAGTCTCTGTATCAAGCAACATGCATGGAAACACTTTAAAAGGTTAATCTATTAATGGGCTAACTCCCTATATAGGTCAGAGGCCCCTTGACCCATATAGATTTTAAATCGAGGATATGTACGAGTATGCAGGGGCCTGGGAGAGAGGACGTATATAACGGACTAACTCCCAGAGCATACCCCACAATATTTCAGTGTGAAATATGCTCCACACGAGAATCGAACCGGTGAAGCCGGGGATGTTAATCTCACATTATCCCAAGCCTTACTAACTCGTCTATGCCCCTGGATCCATGGAAACAATAAATTTTCTTTTTTTCTTCTGTGAAAAATTAAAGCATCGGTCGAATCTTATCATTAGTTTGTCTAACAATTTTTTCACCTACGGAATCGAAGGCAACAAGCACCTGCCCCAGTTGTCGCCACGTGTCCCTCTCTGAGTTGGATCCCACCGTTTTCCTACCACCTTAAAATCCGCAATCCAGCCCCCAAAAGCCAACCAAAACGATAACAACAAACATTTTCTGTTTTCTCTGCAAATTAAAAAATCAGAGGAGAAATGGGGGCCTTCGAGAAGCAAGTGAAGCACAGAGCAAAAGAATTGAAGATATATTTCGTGAAAGGATTCAAGATAGTGGGCGACTCTTGCAAGAAGGGTTGGTATAAGATCAAGCACATCAGGAAATGAGCACATACATAAATCAACCGAATTTCAGTTCTTGTTTTCAGTATTTCGACTTCATTGTGTGGATCGGTGATAATTGCTATAATCTCTGTGGTTGTCTTCAATGTTTTGGTTGGTTTTCTTAGTATTTTGATGAAACCTATGATCTTGGTTCTATATATCTTGTATTCACCATTTTTTTAAATACTATTAAAGGTATTAGCCATAGATCTGGAAATTTGTTGATTCTTACCGTTTGGTTGCTGTCGTCTATTTAGATCTGCAGAAATGACGGCGGCTTAATATCACCAAGATCCCAAACGTGAACTCTAAACCACTAAGTTCCCAAGTTTCAGAATTTGAGACCCGATGTTATAAACCCCACAACTCTAAAAGAAAAAAAAATCAAAATTTGGATCGATCTCGTAGAATGGGCTCCTCTGGTTGTACCGACAAATCGATCTCGTAGGATTATTATGATAAAAAACAACCAACACCATAAATCGATCACGGTGGGTTATTATTATAAACTTAATAGTTTTCCATATATTCCATACGATGATTCCATCATCAAAATTTGATCGAAGATACAGTCTCAGTTTTTGGGTGGCATATTATTATGTGGGTAACTGAAAGATCTGTGGAATCAAAAAATATACGTGATCGAAACCTAACTGGCATGGCCAATTCAGTAGATTTCAATGAGGGATCCGATGACTAAGACGAACAAAATTTACATTTACAAGACAAATAAAAACAAAACATCCAAAACTATGTGATATTAGGCCTGAAGACAGCATTTCTATTTCACTACTATATTTTTGTACAAATGATGCATAATCCTAGCCTGTAAAACCTATGCATTGCATATACAGATTGTCAATGATGAGGAGTGGACGAAAGTAACTTGTTTAATTCATCTTCTTCCATGCCCATCAAAACTGCTAGAAGCACATTACATTCGTCACTCTTCGCTGTTTCCCTCGAAGCGCCAACGATATCGGTACTCTCCTTTGGTTTCCATGCATCTGATACTTCTGTTTCTTGGGGTGGGGGTAGGCGGAATAGGCGTCTTCACATTTTCTTTGAGATTTACACCCTGTTTTCCTGTTCCTGATTCAAACTCCGCAGGTTGACGATGTCCTCGTTCCGATGGGTGTATACAATACCTAAACGATTCGAGAAGAAAAATATATTAAGTCAATATATTAAAAGGAGAAGACGTTAAAATAGTTCTACATTTGTACTGTAGTAAACTAGTGGATAAAAGGAGGAAGATTGATATTCTAGTAGCAACATGCCAATGAGGTGCTTAACCATTTGTAGATGGTTAATAACGCATACCAGCATGAATTGCTTATCCTAACGAAATCATATTAGTTTATTTTCTTTAGGAGATAGTAAAACAATAGATATGAAAGCAATGTTACATGTTACACCTAACAAATATGTACACAAACAATTGTGAGCGTTGTGCGTGCACTCTAGATCATAAACTGCTTCAATCATTTAATTTATTTCCATTCCATTTATCTTAAACTATGATTCATTATCAAGAATATTCATTATTCGTAGTGATTCATTTCATCAATAATATCTATTATTCATAACGGTTATGGGAGTATAATAGTAAGACATAATTAAAATGGAACACATAGATATCCAATAAATTGACAACCCCATTCAAACTAGCTTGAAGATAATTATAAAAACAAAGAGCCATGGAGGTACTCTTAATTGATGAAATCATGTATTCTTGTCGCTTATAAGGAGTTAAAGATTTGACGAAAAAAATTACAAGGAAAATGAGTAAACTCACCAAGATCGTCAAGCCCTGGATTCAATGTGGTCTCTCTTTTATCTTTATCAGGCTCATTCCCTACAGATTCTGTTGCGCACTCATCCAACATTTCTTTCTGAGGGTGATCAAAAGAGATCCCAAGCTCAGATAAATCAAGTTTTGTGCTATAATGTTCTTTTTCTTGATTTTCATGAGGTTCCACAATCTCACTTGTGAAATGCTTATTTGAGAGGTCGCGAAACAAATTGCAGATTCCAAAGAGTTCACCTTGAAATTCCTTGCAGTCCTTTAACATGGTAATTCAAGTTAGTTGATAAAAAGGAGCAATTGCAAGTACAATTTGACAAAACTATAAAAGAGGAACCATACCGATTTACCTGTACACCTTCAAAATATCGCTTTTCAATTTTCCCAGAAACTGCAATATTAGATAGCTGTTGTTTATATATCTGCCTCAAGTAGACAAGTTCCTCGAGAGAACCGGCTGCAAGAAGACGGAAAACTGTCACATGTCGCTTCTGACCAAAACGAAATGAACGATCTTGAGCTTGTAAATCCTGAGCAGGATTCCAGTTCGGATCAAATATTACTACACGATTTGCACTAACAAGATTAAGTCCAAGACCACCAGCCCGGGTAGAAATCAGGAACACCTGAAGAAATAACCCTGATTTCTCATTTTGATATTGAGATATAAAATGTTTAGTATAACAAAAACTAGTTCGAATCTAATTTTGAATACCTTTCCGCATACCTACAAGTTAAAATTCAAATAATGCAATGAAACTTTAGATATCCTCAAGTACAATGTCAGGACAAAACGTTGATGTTCTAGATTATCCGGTCAAATATCAGAATAGAGATATCCTGAGTAATTGCTATTTGCGCTTAAGAGCTCCGATTGAGTCCCCAAGTGGGTGGCTAAAAACGTAAGGAACTTCACTTCATAATAGTAAATGAAAATAGCACATGCAGCAAACTTGTGCAAATAAAATATATTCAACAAAAACCTAGGTACATGTTCAAACATTGACCTGTTTGCTTGGGCTTGAATTGAAGTTATCCACAAGTGACTGGCGCAAGCTAGTTGGGGTTGAACCATCGAGCCTTGAGAAAGTATAGCCTTTGCGTATGATGAACTTTTCAAGTATATCGAGCATCCTGCTATGAAAGTGATAGATTAGCAGCAAAAGGTATGCATTTTTTACAATATCAGAAGTAACGCTTCAGCTAGAGTATGAACAGAAATAAAAGTGCATAGATATTGAAGGAACATATAAAATAAAGGCAAATGAATGAGAGAAATAAACTAAAACAAGGAAGCTCATTTTGACTTAAAAATAGAGGGAACCATTGCGGATTACCTAACTGAATAACTGAAGAGAAGGATCTTGTCGCCCCTAGAAATCCATGAGTGCATCAGTTTCTCCAATGCTCTCATTTTTCCACAATGTTTGACATTACTCAGGCCCATGAAACTGTCATTTTGCGCACTACCTCCAACTAAATTGATATCGGTACCAAACACAGTGGAAGCAAATTCTGTATCCTTTCTTTGTTTATCTTGTTCATCCTTTAAATTAGGTTTGATGAGCTCTAGGTGATTGCTTATCTGAATCAAAATAAGTGAAAGAAATAAATGAAAGAATATAAGAGTGCGGAGGAAGAAACCCAATTTGTATTTACATACTAGACATTTTCCTCCAAATATCAACCAAGATCATCCCAGAAGTTCTTATTTACCATAACTGAGAAACAAAATAAACACATTCAATACATAGCTTCGGGACAATTACGCTTTCTGTAGCCATTATATGACATATAGAGTCAGGAGAGAATAATTCAGAACTTCAACAGATGTTAGGATTGGATGAACAAATCCTTCTCCTTGGCCCTACTACACAATTGTTTTTCCCATGATATATACTCAGTCCACACTTTTTTGTAGCAATGTGATCTCAATGCTAATGTGAAAGCATCACAAAAGCTAGAGATGTTCAAACCGTGTACTAGACAGAAGACATTGAAAAAATTACCTGCTGCAGCTTCACTAGGCAAGGAAGAACAAGGCAAAAGGGGCAAGAATCGCACCCATCTGGATTATCCCTATGAAGATAAGGCCAAATGAGACCATTTGGAACAGTTCTTTTGCAACACTCAGCTTGCTTGAGAGGGCTCCCACAGCTACATGGAAGGTCCTTATTGATGAGGCACTGGATATCGGGTAGCTGTAGTGTCCTCTGATAAACCCGTTTTTGTAACTCGCTCATTGCACAGAACACAACGTTGTCTTCCTTTCCCATCATAAGGTGCCCTATTGTTTCTTCTTTTGTTCTTCTTATCATATACTTTTGCAAAACTGACACCAGGTGCTGTTTTCGCTCATCAGCAACTCGAACAAATCGTTGCGGGGCGCTTGACCTCTGGCCATGTTTAAGAGGTTCATCGTAGAATTCTCGAAAATGTTCCCTTGTGCCCAAACAACCAGGTGATACCCAGTCAAATAGATTGAATAATTCCATTAATTTGTTCTGCATAATAGTACCAGTAAGACCATAACGTTTCATGGTTTTAATCTTCAAACATGCTGTATAAAGTTTGGATTTCTCATTCTTAAGCTTGTGTGCCTCATCAACAATGACTATCTCCCACTGGATGTCCGACAACACATTTCCTTGTATTCTATAGGTGTCAAAGCTACTTATAAGAATCTCAACACCACGTGCTTCTAATTTGTTTATTACTAAATCTCGATTTGGTCCATGGTAAACTGAAACACTAAACGAGGACCAATGTGAAAGTTCATTTTCCCAGTTGTGAATAACAGAACTGGGGCAAATGATTAGTACAGGGCCCATCTTCTTTGAGTGTTCTCCATTGTCTGATGCTAGGTCAGAATAGTCTGCATCTTTGTCACAGACAGCAGCCAAGAAAGCAATTGTTTGAATTGTCTTTCCCAATCCCCTAAGGCGAGCAGGTGAAATAAATTAAAATAAGATAATGGAGGAAGAAATATTAGTCCGATGATTTTATTTTATGAGAGGGCTTGAAGACATTTATAGAAATCACAACGAAAATAATCAAAGGAACCAAGAAAAGTAAAAAAGTAACTAGTGAGAAAACCATGCCTGATGAACGCCAAATTACAGAAAGCCTAGAAACTTACATGTCATCTCCTAGAACTCCTCCATGGTTGTTGCGATACAACTTATACAAAAACTTCACTCCTCCTCTTTGATGTTCCAAAAGTCTAGAATTTATAGATGCGGGAACCTGAAGAAAAATAATGAAAAAGAAAAATAACTAAGTAACTAAGTTCCAATGATGGCCTGGAAGCACCAAATGAAAACATAACAGCCCATTTAAAATAAACGTATGTACTCTTCTAAAAGGTTAGAAACTCATTATTTAGCGTTGGTTTTTATAACTATGAGTGTAAACTAATTGACAAAAGGTTCTAACCTTTTCAAGCTGCATAGAACATAATTTGATCTCTGTATGAAATAATGAAACTTGAACCATTTTTGAATATATTTTGAGCAAATTCGAAGCAAGTTGTTTCATTTGATAACTAAGAGTCAATTAAAAGCTTGTAATAAATTTGAATCTGATCGGATCAAATGCTTATATTAGGCCAAAAGTTATAAATGTTCTTGTCACTGGCAAAGAAAGTATAAAGATTTAAAGAAAGTACAATAGATTTAAGATCTGGCCCCTTACATCGCCCACCTAGCCAACCAAATCAAACTTTAATTTCTGTTCACATAGGGCACGAAAACTTGCCAAGATGACAACCATGTCAATATTACTCTCAACACTTAACCCAACAGAAACTACAATACCTCCATCATGAATTTTTGGCAGATAGAATTTCTATAATCAAGTCTGAAACAAACGAATTACCAATGAATTCAATTCAAACTCTAACTGAACTGACCTACCATTGCGAAGAAGAGGAGACCTGACTTCGGAGTGGTGTGAAGTAGAAAAACTACACGCGACAATTCAAATTCTTGAAATTGAAAAGAATCAAACTTCAACAGATGTCACGCTCTAACTACCTGTACGACCGGGATTTCACCCGGGGGAGAGAGAACAAGAGGCTCATAGGGTCCATCGGTATCAAATTGATGGAAAGACTCCAATTTGGGATCTCTTCGCACTGTAAATTCGTTGTCCTTTCCCCCATCAGCATCATCGTCTTCACTTCTAGGAGTTGAATCGACCTCCTTTTTCACACTTTTTGGTTGGGTTTGAGGGAAGAAATCGTCGTCGTCCCGGAGACGCAAAAGCTGCCTGGAAAGCGACGATTTGGGGGGCTTCCTCGATGAAATTGTTGAGTCCAACTGCTGAGAAATTTGGGAAGAAGAAGCAGAGGATGTTGAATTGGCTGTACAAGGTTTCAGGGCCTCTTTGAATGCGTTAAAGGACATGGGAATTATATCCAACAAGTGCGCATCGCGAATCGCAATGCTCTGTCTTCCTTCGGAGTCACGAATTTGATGAAAAGACGTGCGTATATATTCATTATTTATCTGCTGTTTAATTTTTCTGTCAGGACGAAATTTTTACTAAAACGAACCTTGAATTCTTTTGAATATCTATTTTATCGGACAACAAACTTTGCCTTTCCTGATTTTCATGAACTTATAAAATATATACTGATGACCCATTCGAACTTTTATGGACCGGATAATAAATGACGGCAGTATCGAAGGTACCAATTTGGAGTAAAGTCTCCGGTTTCGTTTTTCAGGTTTTTGGTGGATGTATTACATTAGTTTCCTAATGATGTTTAAATGTGTGAAAATTTACCACTATTATTAAATATAAAACTGAACCAAGGCCTGATTTATCGAACTGAAAACTATGATTATAGCTTAATTAAGCCTTTTTTTTAAGTCCAATAATACTGATGTATATCTCAGTCGGGAGCTGCCACCACCTCGGGAGCTGCCACCTCGGTCGTCGGGATTGCTGGCAAATGCAAGGTGATTCTTCGTAATGCCTGCAGCCACATAGCACAGGTCAGAAGACGTCGGAAGTGTGTTCGATGAAACCCCTCCGATACTTAAATCAGACAGAATGCAGGAGCAAAAAGAGAGCAAAAGGCTATATGTAGACTGAGAGC
The DNA here is from genome assembly GCA_001598015.1 of Dorcoceras hygrometricum. Taxonomy (NCBI): domain Eukaryota; kingdom Viridiplantae; phylum Streptophyta; class Magnoliopsida; order Lamiales; family Gesneriaceae; genus Dorcoceras; species Dorcoceras hygrometricum. The sequence continues at coordinate 240 of KV020153.1, read as the reverse complement.
AAGCAAATATGTGTATATCATAATGAGAGAACGTAACTGGGTATTTATAGAGGGGCTGGACGGCGGAGATGAGCGCTTTACTCGGCGCTCGACTCTTTGCTCGGTGTGTGATGCGCTGGGGCACTTATCCTGACGAAGATTGTGTCTAGATTAATGAGTATATTGAGCGAGATGCTCTCCGCGATTCTCGGTGATCTCGTAGTTTAAAGAGGGGGGGTCTATACCGGTTGGACTCCGGGA
>KV020152.1:0-45875 GCA_001598015.1 Dorcoceras hygrometricum | reverse complement strand
TGACTAGGAACAAGTTTAGAATACACAGTGACTATTAGATGTGTTTCATGATAGCCATCAAATCCAGTATCACATATAACATACACTATAGTGCATTCAATGTCTTTATCCAACAATTGTAATCATAATAATTAAGATAAAGAATGCCTTAAAATAATGTGAATTTCATAAATAAAGATCGTTTTACATAGAGTCAACAAAATCCACACGCCACAAGTTGGCTAGTTGGGCACCTACTCTAACAAATTTTCCCCCTAGTCATGCACTCATTATCATGTAATAAGGATTTCTGGGCGTTACATAATGTTTATGTAGGAGTCTGGTCTGGCATGGACGAAGCTGGATAGAAATATGCACTTCTTATGCGCTCATTTCGGTCGTGGCTGATGCAGGTCGATTTATGGATGTTCTGCGATGTCCATGGATTGCTTTTGTATTTGGGCTGTATAGGAGGATGCCTTGGCAAGTTTTAAGTGAGTCTTAGTAATTTATCAGGATTGGACGTGCAGATCAGGAAGGACAATAGGCGTGAGAGCCATAGGAGGAGTTGCAGTAGCCGTGTGTGTGGAGGCTCCTGCCTTCATGCTGTGCAACCTTGGTTCGGAAGGGGTGTTTTGGTTGGCTGTTTTGAGGTTGAAGGAGTCCCTGAGGGGTTGGTTCTGGTCTAGGTCGAAGATAGGAGGCTGGATGGTGAGCTACCTTGATGCAGGTACACGCATGAGGAGGGCCGTGGGAGGTGAAGGTTAGTTGGGGCGTTTGAATTGTGTCCATTTAGGACAATTATAAGGGCATGTCCAGAGCCTATTGGGGAGGCTATAGGGTCCTTAAGAGGCTGATCATGGTCTGATTCGTTGTGAAATAAGGATAGGGTCTATAAGGGAAGGTAAACGGTATGCGCGTTTTTTGGGTGAAGGAGAGGCGAGGCTAGATGAAGTGAGCCGTGTCGTGAGTCATGCATGCTGCTGCCCAGCACCTTGAGTCAAATTTAAGAGGTTCTAGATCATATGAGGATAGGTCTTAAGTTGAGTTCAAGGGCTGGAAGTTAAGGGTATTTAAGTTAGAAGTCATACGGACCCGTATTTGGGCCAAGGAGCGGCAACACGTAGCACTAAATGTTAGAGATTATAGCAGCACTCCGAAGGCATCCGAATAATGTGTTTATGGTTTTTAAACATGTTTAAGATGTGTAAAATTATATTTTGAGGCTTGCGTCGATTGTGATGAGTTTTGGGATTGTCAGATGACCTGTTGAGACCGTCCGATGTCCGAGTAATCCGTTGAGAAGCCTAGAACGATATCGGTTGATCTTGAATAAAATTTGTTATATTTTCTAACGCATCGCAAGCATGTTTATGGGCAGCAAGTTTATGAAACTAAAATGAAAAATTTTTATGATGTTAATGCCATGATATGTGTTGTTGATGTTTAAAAAAAAAGAAAGAAAAATTATTTTGAGGAATGCAAGCTGTTTGTGACCAAGACGTATAGGAATATGGTGACTATGGTGCATGAGATCCGTATATCCATATTAGAGGAGGATAGTGACTACGACGCAAGAGGTCCGTAGAGCTATTCCAACCTAAAACGATGGTTTATAGTTTGATCAAGCGAACATATGGATCACATCAATGAGAAAACTTTGCCAAAAATGTTACATTTTGAGGATTTATGCTATTTATATGCCATTGTGTTATTTTGAAGATTTGAGGTTAAAGTTTATTTAAAGCATTTTGACGATGAGATTTGAAGTTAAAGGTAAAGTTTACATCTTAAAGTTCCTTTAAAGTTGAAACGAACCAGACTCTAGAATTTTTTTTAAAGCATGCGCAGAAGCAAACATAAACTTAAGGTATGGCTCGTTCCTTTCTAAAACGTTTCTAAATCATTTTCCCGAAAATCTTTAAACCATAAATAAAGAAATATTAAAACGTTGAAACATTCAAGCGGAATAAATTCACTGCGTAAAAATACTGAAAGTAAACATGTTTAAAAACCAATATCTGAAACTGGATCATGACAAACTAAAAACATAAAGGCGGTCACGGGGTACTGCTGCGACAGGCACTCAGACGTACTCACCGCCAGTCGAGATGTACGCATCGGCATCACCTACACCATTTAAACCTAGTGAGCCTAGAGGCTCAGCATGCTCTATCGTAATACATAATGAAGTACATACTAATAAAATTGCATGCAAGCACATACTTGTAATTAAAATAACGTTAAAGAGTGAATGCATGCATGATCTTAAGACATTTCATACCGTGCATTTCATATCATAACATATCAAATAATATATAAGGCATGGCATAACGTAACCTGAAAAACGTATGAGTCGTATCAGTGAATGTGAGCGGGCGTATGACTGATCAGTCGAAAAAACCAACGTACGTGGCGGTGTGGTTCACCCCGATATCACACGAGGATCCCTATATGTCACACCTCCTATAATTGCCACTTAACCATGTCATTATCACATGGATCCATAGGCCCTATAATCACCTAAAAACAGGGGATCCATGGGCCCGTCTACCCGGCTAACTCCCATCGTAGACTTTGCCACATCACTTCAATCCCTCGGGTTTTAACTTAAAAAAACATGTCTGATCATTTCATAAAATCTCATGATGCGTGAATTTCTTAAAATCATGTAATTTAAACTTAGCCCGTTAATGTATATTTAATCATTTCCTTGAAAACGTTTACGTACATAAAATACTACATATATAATTAAATATACACTTACGGGCTTCTACATTTTTCTACTTCGGTCAAGGATTGATTCCGGGGCCAGGCTCACGACTTCTAGACCACACATCGCTCGACCGATGAAACGAATGTTCACCGCTTTTTCCCCTTTTTGCCTATTTCTTTAAATCTTTGATTTCTTAAAATCAAGACTAAAAGGGACTAATTAAAATTAATTTTGACTTCTAAAAATCAATTTGGGACTTATTAGAATCGATGGACTTTTAAAATCAATTTAAATCAATTTTGACCTCGAAAGCCGATTTTGACCAAATTAAATCCCAAAAAATCGATTTTAACTCCAATAAAATACCAAAGACCCTAATTTTAACTAAAAACTTAAAATTAAACATAACTCAAATTATTTAAAATATTTGACTCAATTTTGACCTTCTAGCTAATTTCTTTAAAATTGGACATTTGACACATTAATTAAAATAACAGGTCCATAATTAAAATAACTTGACCACATTTTAAAATATTTGACTCGTGACTCGATGAATCGATCCTGTCCAATCGAACCAGCCGGTTCAATTGAACTGAACCCATCCATCCAAAACCCTACACACACAACACACGCACACCATGCACACCGCCGCAAGCCTCACACGCGACAGCCACTTCCAGCCTTTTGTACTCCCTGATCCGGCCACTGTGGCAGGAGCCCCTCCGGATGGACCACCCCCAGGTCCAGACGGTTCCAACGAGACCAGCCACAGCCCCAACCGAGGTCTACAGTGCACGCACGATGGATTATAATGAGGCTGCACACCCGCGCGGCGCACCAGCGACTCTCCCTCGACCAGCGCTGTTTTTGGCTCGAACCAGCCTATGATTCGACGTCTATGGACCATCATAAGACCACTAAGGATCACCCCCAAGCCCCTGGAACACCCCTGGACCGAAGCTACACAACTTGGGATCGAAAATCATGTTAGAAAGTGGAGTGTATGCATGATCCGAAAATATACAGCATGGATCTCAATAAATCGCATTCAAACAGGCCATAAATCTTTAAAAACGAGTCTAATACAGTTTAAATGGTGAGAAAATGGATTGATATAACATGCTTGGATTGAAGAAGACGTAGATCTGCGAGGTACGGACGTTGTAGACGCGAGATCGGGGCGCAACCGGCTTTGGTCAAGCTCCTTCAATGGCTGTATAATTTCGAATTTTTGTGTGTTCAAAGAGTGGAGAGGATGGCTGGTGCAAGTCTTGGAGGCTAGGTTTGTGTAATTTGTATTTAAGAAAATAATGAATGTGCCTATAATGACCCATATGGCTTTAATTAAGAAAATACCGGTTTATCCTTCTAATTAAATTAAAATGTGCTTAAAAACTCATACTTGGGCTTTAAAGATTATAAAATTTCGAAATCTAGGCCTCCTCATAATTTAAAGTGCCTTAAAACTCAATATACCGGTCCGTATAGGTGAAAAACGGGTTCCCCTCCAAAATAATTATAAAAATCCTAATTTCCAAAAATATTTGCTTAAAATAAAATAAATTCATTCTTAAAAATCTCATAACTTAAAATCTCAAATTATTTTCATTCCGTTCGACCCTAATCTCGTCCACGCGTCCGTAGCTCGAGCAGGCTGAAAAATAACACATGCATACCATGCAGCATAAAATCATAAGTAATTCACATAATAAGACATGTAATCATCTAAAAATATTTTCCCCCTAGTCATGCACTCATTTCTACGTAGTCAGAAAATTCTAGGCGTTACAAAAGTTCTAATGTTGAAGTTTAAAGCATATCTTGAGTATTGCTATTTCAATGCATGTGGATGTAAATTTAATACTCGTTATTAAGGTTTGAGCTTGCTTAGTTTTTAGACTCACTAGATCTGCTTGTGCTTATGTGAGAGTGATGTTGAGGTTCGAGATGGCGACGCTTGAGGAGCCCCGGACCCAGGCAGTGCACTCCCGAGACATTTAGCTTTCGCATTAGATTATGCCTTTATTTAAAGAAAAATATTTTAGAAAAATTCGAGTCGTTTCACATTTAATTTGGTTGGCTCGTGTTTTTTGTGACCATAAAACTGGGTCGAGTTTTTTTGTGCACCATAAAATTGGGTCGAGCTTATAGTGTTTCTCTGGTTCTGATAAGTAGTTTATCGATTGATCTTTACGTATTCAATTCACTTATAGTATTTCTGATATTTAATCATTTAATTAACTTAATTTAAGTAAATCACCTCATCAAATTAATACATCTATAATATGATACACTTATAACATGGATGATATGATACACTTATGTAACATATATGCTATACACACTTAATATGATATGCTACTCCTATATGATATATATGTTATATAAACTTATGATACGATGCTTGTATATAACAACTCATATTTGCACTTATAAAACTTATAACAATATATATACTTATTGCTTTATATTATCACTTATATATGTCATAGTATCAAACAATGTTATATGTTGTTTGTTCATATATGTCATAAATTTCATATTTATATACATACTTTGTCATATAATAGTTTTATATGAGTGAAAATCACTAAACCCCAAGTCAAAAAGAGTCAAAATATTTCCTGTTGTACTGTCATTTACAAAATCATTGCCAAAATCCTTGCTAATTGTCTGACGCCACTCATGGCTGGGATTGTTGATAAGGCGCGAACTGGTTTTATTCCGGGCCGTTCGATTGTTGATAATATTCATCTAGCCCAGGAATTGATGTAAGTTTTCAACAGATTGCGATCACCTCCCTGGTGTGTTATTAAGGTGGATCTACATAAGTCCTACGACAACATACATTGGGATTTCATACGAGACATGCTGCTGTATCTTGGATTTCCTATGCTGTTCATTCAATGGATACAGGAATGCATATCAACCACCTCATTTTCGATATCAATCAATGGAGAATTGAAAGGATTCTTCAAAGGAGCTCGGGGTATTCTTCAAGGTGATCTTCTATCTCCCTATTTGTTTGCTTTATGCTTGGAATTGTTTTCTTGAGGTATGAATAAATTGAAAAGAGAACCACATTTTAAATATCATCCATATTATTCTGCTGTTGGGAACTCCCATCTTGAATACGCGGATGATATTCTCTTGTTCTCTAGTGGTGATCCAGTGAGTATTTTCTCTGTACTTGATTGTCTGAATATATTTACACAAATGAGTGGCGGAAAGTTAATGTGCAGAAGTCTAGCATTTTCATAGCAGGGATGACGGATCGCAAAAGAATGGAGATCCTCCAAAAAACCGGGCTGGAGGAAGGTACACTTCCCTTTAGATATCTTGGTATTCCTTTACCATCTGCCAAGTTGTGAAGATCGGATTCTAGGGAATTGATTGAATGCATTTCTGGAAAATTATTAAAATCTGGAACAAAGCGCTGCTCATGCAAACTCTTTGGAATTTCCAAGCCAAGAAAGATAAATTATTGGTCAAATGGATATCTTGCAAGTATGGAGATGATATCTGGAATTTGACTCCTCGAAAGGATGATTCTATTCTGTTTAAGAAGATGGTTTTGATACGAGATGAACTTGTTACAGCTGCTGATTCCATAGATGCATCGTCCCAACTACTACCAAATGGTCGATGAAGACAGGGACGGGGGCTGATGAAGCGTACAGATTTCTCAAAAATGACTGGAGTTTGGCCGGGGGAACCTCTGATTTGGAAGAGTTATTTATTGCCAAAATACAGGTTTATCTGGTGGTTGTTTGCTCACGAAATACTACTCACTAAAGATCGACAATCATACATATCGGACAAAAGATGTGTATTTGGATGCCCTAATGATGAATCACACAATCACCTTTTCTTTCAATGTAAATTTGCATATGATCTTTGGTCGAATTTCTTTGCTTGGCTGGGTACAAAAAAGTTTCTCTTCTTCAAACAGATTGCTGCGTATATATAGGGGAAAATATTTGGGAACGGGAAGCAATCTCGCCTTGTTTGTGTTGCTACTGCAGCCATGATCTACTTCATTTGGAATGCACGAAACGGGGTCATTTTTTAGGGAGATCATCCCGGTGTTCATGAAACATTTCAAATAATTTAGATTACAACCTACTGATTATTAGTTTGTAATTTTTGATACAAGATGTTATAGCTTAGCTTTGATGGATTTCGTTTGAGATCTTGTTATTTTATTGTATTCTTGATCGCTGGGTATGCCTAGCGTTTATTTGTACGCACTTTATTTACCATCTATGATATGATTTTCATATCTAAGAAAAGATGGAAACTCAACCCATACTCGACTCGACTCGACCCATACTCGACCCCAACCCTAAACCCTAAACGCTAAATCCCAACCTCCAAACCCCGAACCCCAAACCTCGACCCAAACTCGACCTAGGCTTAACCCATGATCCACACTCGACCCGCACTAAACGCACACTCGACCCATACTCAACCCATGACCCACACTCGATCACAGTCAATCCACGACCTATAATCGACCTTCACTCAACGCACACTCGACCCACGATCCACACTCCACCCACACTTGACCCACAACTCCATCTAGAATCAAACCACTCTCGATCAACACAATTTACCATTACAGAAATCTCAACATAAATCTCAAGAATTAACAATAATTACATAAACAGCTAACTTCATCTTCTACTAAATTTACCAATGGAAGGAAGTCTATTTTGTTTTTTCTTCCTCGTCTTCTCTTCACGACAGGTCGTAGAACTAAAATGTCGTAAGGTGGCCACTTATTCTGACCAGAACTTGATAAATTGGGTCAATATAAGCTAATGAACACAACATAATAGAATAATATTCTGATCAAAATTATAAAAATCAACAGTTGACAGGCAACTTGCTGCGATTTCATGTGAACATGAAATCCTGTCAATATCAAATTCTTGCATCTCTTGGATTCAGAGTCAACTATGAAAGCATGTGCACCATTGCGGACTTCATACTCGAGACGGCCCAATTCAAAAACTTGATACCCCCTAGCACCATTAAATCTGTCACGCAAAATGGACTCAACTACAAGGTAAAATTTGTATTAGACTCAATAGATGCATAGCAATACATCGCAAACCAAGACGTGTTTAAACTTTTGCAAGGATTCTAACAACGCAACGATTGGGAGCTGTCTTTCATCATGTAATCTTGTTTTATTGACTCGACCTCATTCATTGTCATGATATTGTAACAAGATGTTGGACTGTAAGCCCGAGAAGACCAATCTAAAGAACCACAATCGTCCAAAAACTTTCCGGCCTCAGAACACTTGTTCTTAAAGCATTCGTACTCGGTGTCGAAGTCACTCTGCTAATAGATCTTGGCCAAGTACATAAACATTTATGTGCAACCCTTCTTCTTGCAATGGATATTCATATTTTGTGACAAGTGTCATATGCAATGACAATGATGCGCGTTATGATGCACTCCAGAAATGGTAGCAACGATCCCTAGATTTCTGTCAGAGATGATTCTAAACTCCTTATCAGGTACTACTTCCAGTAGCTTCATCAGAAACCAACTCCATAAAGCAGTATATTCAACATCAACAACTCCCCAAGCCAATGAATGCTGATAAAAATCTCCATCTTGAGCCGAAGCCACCAGTAAAGTGTCACCATATTTTCCTTTCAACCATTATGCACAATCTATGATGACTACTTTTCTTATGCATCGATAGACCTTTACACAAGAACCGTATGCTTGAAATATATATTTGCATTTTCTGTCCTCATCAAATTCTAAATCATTTATGCTACCTTTGATTCATTTTTTCCATCATGCTCAGATAAGAAGGCAGAATAGCAAAATTTTGTTCCGGATCACCTCTAAAGATATCATAAGCAAGTTTTTTACCTTTACAAACTTTGTAATAGGTAATGTCATCTCCTCTATTGCGCATCATGGTCATAATAGATTTCGGTTGGGGAGCACTTGTTATCTTCTAAAGTTCTACACCAGCATGTCACGGACAACGGATAAACTTGCTTGTCGGTGTCTCATACGTCGTCCTATAAAATCACATGTGTGTGTGTTTCAGTAGTACAATTCTCTAACTTTTAAAGGTTATAATTCTCTATGTACAACATTTATTCACGCACCGAACAATATATATATTTGGAGATGACTTGACACTTTCGAACTCAAAATATGAGTTCAAAGGAAATGTGTTTCACATCATTCAAGCCCACGACACTAACGTCCTCCACATCATTTTCTAGATTGGTCACATTATTTTGAAATGAACTAACATTATTACACATTATTACATATTCAGACACCTCATCATTAGACATAATATTTATGTCCATCCCAACTTCAGAAATAATACTAGGTTCAACTTCAACATGGAGCACAAACATGTCTTTCGCATATCCAAAATATAAAAAGCTTTCAAATCATTATCATTCTCAATAATCATTGGACGCATATGCCAGTGTCTCACATCCCATAAACATATTCTCAATCGTTTTGTGCCACTAGACTCATAATCTTGTACATCTCAATTTGTAAATATTCAACAGAACAAATTAATTATCAACAGGAATCGTAGTTACCACCAGACCCTGGACATCATTTAAATACAGAGATAGTATCATCACTACTTTTTCATTCACCGTCATACTAAAAAACAATGATTGTCAGTATAACCTACAATAATATATAAAATATATTAAATGAAAGTATTCGGCAAAAAATAGCATCGAATTCTTAACTCAGAATAAAAACTCGACCCAAGATCATCGACCTCGACCCACAAATTATCAAACTCGACCCAAGACACAGCGAACTCGACCCAACAAATGCTATGGCTCGCCCCAGAATCATATGAAACTCGACCCAAACTCTAAGACTCGACCCAACTTTATCAACGACCTAAACACTCGACCCAACATGATAAAACAATTCCAGTACTACTACTCACTCTTACTTTTGATTTTTTTTTCAATATTCACTTCGTTTTATAACGGAGGAACAAAATAACAAATATTGGAGAATTAAAGAACATAAAAACTCACAACAACAACAAAACAATAATATGTCGGAGAAGATCGGACACTATTTAATTTTGTCCTGTATGGTTAACGATGGGAATTGGTGGTTAGTAGGGTTGGTGGAAAACACAATTCGAATAAAAATTAATTATTTAAGTAATACTATTTTTCAACAGTTTTAAATCTTAAAAAAATAACTCCTTATATTTTTAATTCAACTCCCTTCATTTTAAATAAAGTTAAATGGAGTCATACTTCTTTAAATTACCCAATCTTTCGTGGGTTCAGTGTTGGCACACCAAGCAAAATCATCTTATGTAAACATATATTCGGATATTCCAAAAGGACACTCCATTGTATAACTTCTGGATTCCAAAACTTTTTAAATGAATCGAACCCATTTATTTAAGTTATATTTATATAGTCTAGTTTTCATATATATCATTATTTTTCTACTATTTATAATTTACTTATTTAATTACTAAAAGCTTAATTAAATAAGGAAAAGGGTAACATCTTATGAAATTTAGATTTATACTCTTTTCTTAATATGTGTGAAAGCATATACATGACTAAATGAATGGGTCGGATATGGTGCATTAGATTTATATTTTCCTTATAGATGCATACATATTACTAAATGAATAGAATACGTGGGGTATACGTTGGAAATGGAGCACAGAAACCATGAATCTATCCAACCACGTTATCTAATAAAAATTGACAAAGGAGAGCATCTCACACAAATATTAGACATGATCAACAGCTAAAACTTTAACAAGTTCTGATTTTGGGATCAAGTATAGTGAAATTCAGAATGAATAAAGCAACTTTTCCCACCAAAGCTAGCTACTTAATGAAGATACTGAAGAACAATGTATATAAATTCAGTCAAGATCCACAAGTAGTGAAAGGATAATATTGTTAATGCTAGAGTTCGCAACATAGACCAAGAACAGTAGCCTATAGTTTTCAGTAGAGCGGCCGCACGACGTAATTCAGTGCATTGCCGCCACCGCCGATAGAATCTGTAAACAAGCTTCATCGATCGAGAAGCCATTGCCTCGGAACTTCACTTACAAAATTTTTTCCCAATGCGCGTACTGGATCGTGCGACAGATCTTTACTGGACAATGAGCAATATAACGTGCGGGAGGGCATCCTGATTTTTTATTGTATCAAAAGACTTTTAACCATCAGATTTTAAATTTGGAAATTTTAAAAATTAATCCTTAGTTGGCATAATTTTGATTCACCATTAATTGGTAAATTTCAATCGCAGAACTCACACTATGACCGGTGACCACAAATCCTTTGGAGAACTTTCAATAAAAACTGACTGAAAATTTTAGTTCAACTAATATCGTAGAATATATAAATGACTCGAATTTGACTCATTCTTTATTTAAATTCCAAAGAATTTAGTAAAGAACCACATATAACAGGACATCAACCATATCATATTTTTGAAAAATGCCATAATACTATACACAGCTTTGATCAGTATATGGTGGCTATGAACCTTAAATACACCTCACAGGCTGTACATTCAATAGAAAGCTGGTCGCCTCCTTCTGGTTCGTTTCAACAACATGGACTCTTGGCCTTTACCAGGAAATTCCCAATTGGCAATTATCCCATCCCATGAAGAGCTAACGATCATAGGATAGGAAGGGTGCCAGTTGCAGTCTCTCACGGGGTCGTCGTGAAAATCAAGCTTTGCTACTTGATCCCCATTTACCTACACAAAAACCGGTGATGAAAGCAGAGAGTAAGCAGAGGAGAGGGAAAGATACTGCTACAATACATACAAAGAAGATTGAAAAACTTTTAAGACCGGTGATTGAGTAGGTACGGCTTACCAAGTCATATATATACACTGAGCCATCAGTCGACCCCGTGTAAATATACTTTTGGCCGGTGCTGCAAGTTACAGAAATATGGAAGGTGAGTTGACAATTGAACACAATGGCAGTGACATAGTTAATTGACCAATTTTTCCGACCGAAATTAGGACTCTGAAGTTCATATATTGCTTCAAGAAGCCGTAACAGCAACCATAGCAAAATTAATTACCTATATGCTGGTGAAAAATAACAGCGTATGAGGGTGCGCAAGACCGAATGACCTCTGTATGTTGCCAATGAAAGGTCATCAGGATGTCTCAGTTTTTTCGCCCGTTCAGGATATTCCATCCATCGGTAATCCCAGTCGGCATAGCGACGTCTTGAAGTGCTATATTCGTAAAACATTATTACTTGTTATTCGAGTTTTATCGAAGTTTGAAAAATATATTGAAGTGCTGTATTCATAAAACATTAATACTTGTTATTACTGAGTTTTATCAAGGTTTGAAAAACTATATCGAATCCGCATGGAGGAGTCAAGATATGAAATATGAATGAATGGTTGCTCCGTAGCATTATTAAAAAAGAAACACAAAATAAAAGTAAAAAAGTTAGCTGAGACGTACTAATTGACATCAGATGACATTTTTCTTATGTCCCAAAGTTTGATGGATTGATCTTTTCCATTTGAGATAAAGTAACGGCCATCCCCACGGGTATCAATAAATGTAATGCCTTCTAAATGTCCAATAAGAACTCCAGCAGCTTGTCCTCTGTTTACAAAGCAACGTCTATCCCAAACCTGAGAAATCAATATTTTAGAAAATTAGACACTTCGATAGTTCAGTTACAATGCAGGGATTCTGCAAGAAACACTTACAAAATAGATTGTAGATATATGAATTAGCATCATACATATATACATGCAATGTAGAAGTATTACTGGGGCCAGCACAACAACCACATACTGGTTTTAGTTTCAGAGATGAAACTATTTATGTAGAGATTTGGTCAGATGGATGTTGATATTAGATGTAAATGTTGTCGCCTAGCAATAGATTTCATGTTGTTTTGTACACAGATTTCATAGTGACATTTAAGCCACGTCAGAATCAAAAGATTCGAGTATACAACAAGCCCTTGGTCTTGGGTATTGTCAACAAATCATTTATTAAGTTCCAACATAGTAATGTGGGTGTATTCAATCTACAGATTTAATGACTGTTATTGACTTTTTTTAAATGATAGACTTTTGTGGAATTGATAGGAATTTGTAAACTTTCATGGAATCTCATGGAGTTATAAAAAGAATTTAATGGACTCCATTAGACTTTTGTAGATTTTTAGAGAGATTTTTATGGATTTGTAGAGAGTTTTTATGGATTTATTTTTTAATATATTTATGAGTTTTATAATTTAACTTTTTATAATTATTTTGTTTGAACTTATAAATATATAACATATTTTCATTTAAAATAAATACTTTATTAACATACTACATAAACGAATACCAAAAAATTAAAATACAACATACTGTATCTACAATTAAAAATTATTAATAAAATACTATTTAATGTGCAAATTCAATTTTCAATCAATTCAACACCCTGTGTTTTAACAAATAATAAATAATCAAAACAAATGATTAGATTAATATCTAGTATAAAATCTATCAACTCTACAAAAAGTCTAATAATAAATAATCAAAACAATTGATTTAGCGCTTGATTCGCTCTAATCTGAGCCGATAGATTCACGTCTAATCTGAGTACTGTACGCTTTGAGTTGTTCGCTATATCGCGATCTAAAAGCTTGTGTGCTTTGCGCTATCTTCGCTCTAAGTTGTTATCTGCGTTGTATTCGCTTAAGATGTTCTCTGCGCTGTATTTAGACTTTTTAAAATTTTATACTTTTGTAGAGTTGATAGATTTTTATAAACTTTGATGACATCCCATGGAATTGTAAAACGAATTATATTGACTTCATTAGATTTCTAAAGATGTTTTTGTACGGACTTTTAAATATAACACTAGGGTTGTTTAATGGACCGGTTCGACCCGGAACCGATCCGAAACCGGCCCATTAAATCCAAACCGGAACCAATATGAAGGAACCGGAACCGGAACCACCCCAAACCCATTAATTAATGGATTGGAGTGGGTTCGATAAAGTTGAACCGGAACCTACCGGTTCTGGTTCCGGTTCCGAACTGGTTCCAAGTTTCGGATCCGGAACCCCGGAACCGGAACCATATATTTAAAAAAAATAAAAAAAAAGTAAAAAGAGCTCCAATTAGTACCAAGTACCAACGGCTCTATTCCTTTAAAAATGGAAAATTTGCTTTCTTAATTGGCAATTAGCAATTACCAAACTACAATTATTAATTTTTTTTTTACCCAAAAATTTGCTACATATATGGATGCTTTCTAAACTATTTTCCACACAATCTCATTCTCTATATCTTCATTTCAAATATAAAGTTCTCTCTATATTCAACATTTAAGCCAAAAAAATTGTGATGGCTTCATCTTCGAATCGTGGTGGTGCTCGACGCGAACTTCCTCCCACCATTCCCGAATTCGGTGATGATTTTGGCTATATTCCCGACTTCGATGAACTTGAAGCCACTCACAAGGAGGAAGAAGCTATTGGACTTGTTGGCGATGATGATAGGAATGTTCCAACACCGTCGTCCATTGGAACAAGCAACACGATGGCGTCAACGAGCACGTTCCGAGCGAAACGAAGCAAAGTTTGGGATCACTTGAAATTACCAATTAATTTGAAAAGATTTATATTATTTAAAATTATTGGGTACAGAACCGGTTCGGAACCGATTGGAACCGGTTCGGAACCGGTTCATCAACTATCGAATTCAGTAGTGGATTGTTCCGGTTCCGAGTTTTTTGCCTCGGAACCGGAACCGAACCGGAACCGGTTAAAACCGGTTCCGGTTCCACTTGATCCGGAATCAATTGGAACCACTCCGGAACCGGAACCATGAAACCATTAAGCATGACTATATAACACTAAAACTTTGGAAAGAATTAACATATAAAACTAGACATTTGATATTGCAGAGTAAATGAGCATAAGAAAAGTAAGTAATGCAAAATAGAAAAAAATAAAAATAAAAGCAAAAATGGGCGTAATGTTTACTACTATATATTATTATTGCAACTCAACTTCTAATATATCAAATACTATATATATTATTTACGATTATATATATATATATATATATATTTGTACATGGAGGATTTCGTAGGAATGACACGAAGTTTATAGGAAATTTGGATACCTGTAAATTTCTATGGAGTTTTAAAAAATTGAGATTGAATACCACTTGACTTTTTAAAATTCCATGGAAATCTATTTTGGATACCACCAAACTTTTATGGAGTTCATAAATGTGTCAATTGAATACCTCTGGATTTTTAAAATCCATCGAAATCTATAAAAGTCATTGATTGAATACACCCCCATAAGTCAGGATAGGAGATGGATTGTATGTTTGCCTCTCGAAAGTAAACCTTATATTGTGACTTCAAATGTGAGTTAGATTCCCAGGGTACAAAAGATTTAAAGACCGTGCACTGGAGAACAAATCATTCAGAATGAAATCAGGCATATTTCTTCTCTCCCAAGAAATGCTTTAAGCCAGAGATTAAAATTTGAAAGTTATCTTCTCAACCACAGAGGAAATAGAAAAACTGCAAAGTCAACTTCAAATTTGTTAAAAACAGAATTTACCTTACAAAGGTGATCGTCACTCCCAGAATAGATTATATGACCACTTTCATCAGCAAAACACACTGCATTGACATCCGACTGAAAAAAACGCTTGCATGTCAAATTAATACTCCTTATATCTCAAGACTGAGAAATCTGTACATATTGCAGTATAGATTAACTCAATTTCGCGTAAAGAGAGCGGGCAATCATAGAACAACTAGTCCCAATAGCATCAACCACGGTACTGCCAGTTGATGGAACAGTTGTGATCGGGTAAGACTTCAAAAAAAATCAATTTCATGTCCTATAATCATCCTTACGTTTTTCTTACCCGGGATGTGTGGATTTTCAGCTACATTACATATGAATGACAACTATATTTTTTCTCATAAATCCTAGTCCATCCTACCAAGCACAAACTTTTGAGAACAGATTTAAGCATTGTGAGGAACAAAAAACAAAGATTCGATGGTAATTCATACATGCAAGGAAAGAGATTTATAGTTTTTTTATAATGTTCAGCCATCTCAGTAAATCCTATATATCAGTCAAGAAACCAGAGGGGCTGCATACTTGGAAACTGGGACTGTTACTTTCAGACTTTAATTATTTTACTTCATCCCAGTATCCTTAATCAACTAATTAATGTGCAAAAATATTGTCACTCTTTCCCTTTTCACTTGCAAAAAAGGCATACAAGTTACCTTATTTTTCTGGTACAGCCTTGCATCCAATTTTCAGTAAGAGAAAATCCAACTACATAACTATTTTTCCAACCCAGAGAAGTATTAAGAAGTTAATCGTAAAATCTCTCATTTGAATATGCAAAATTTGTAATTTTTTTTGTAAGAAAGGATCAAAGATAAAAGAAAAATTAAGCACCTGGACTCTCAGCAGTTTTAAACATTGCACGAAAAATTTGTTCAAAACATAACACCCGGCGAATAAATAGCTACTTAGCTATAACTGGTGGTGAAGCAAGAATCTTTTATCTTTAAACCATACAACTTAAAGTCTCACAGTTCAACCACTTTGCCACATAGGCAGCAACACAAGACAAAAAAATGGACAACTTTTGCTCCCCAATAAGCAGTTTACAACTTAGGGGAATCGAACATGTGATTTTGGTTTTAATACTAATTTAAAGCCAAATGTTTGTCACTGCACCAAACCTATAGTTAGTGATAACTATTCAACTCAAAAGTCAAACCTTTGAAATAGTATAATATTAATCTAAATGTCATGATGGAATCATTCTATCATTACAACGCTTAGACAACAGGACTGCAGGACATCCTTAGCCAGAGAAAATGATCGTTCGACTCTTAAATCCAAATCTCGTTATATGAATAGCCAGAACATGAATAACTGAGAAAGAGGGTACAGCATTAAGGAATTAACGAAAGTGGAATACACAGACATATGGCACATTTTTCTGATAAAAAAGGGACGGTCAGCCAAATTGGATGGAATTTGGTCTCATCACTCCCCATTTTCTTATGCTGTTTAAGCACCCATCTCTTTCAATAATACCTCCTAAATTACATCTTTTACAACCCACAGCATTGCTTGCCACAACCTATTAGCAACAGAAAAGATCATGTTTCATAAGGTAGGACGTGAATGAAACTATTAGCTATATCGCTGCTATCTCCCATAAAATCTCTCATATACAACTTAATAGTTGTATAAGCATGTCAAGTGCATCTTCCATTTTTAAGGTGTAAAAGATCAATCTGATGGGATTCAAAACAAGAAAAGATGCCATATCATAACCAAAGTGAACAGTGGTTACCATATGGGCTTGGATTCTAAGGTTGAGCCTTTTTGATGCAAGATCATAGACATATATCGACTGGTCACTGCTGGCTGCCACAAGCTCCCGTCCATCATTTGAAAATTTCACGGAGAAGATGCCAAAACTATAATCATCATAATTATCAACGTTAGATGAAAACTCCAAACCTTCATGAATTTCCTGAATAGAAAAGTAAAAACAATGTGTTAGCCAGCAACTCAAGGCACATATCGGAAGGCCATGCAATGTTTTATAGGCAATGCTGCATACAGTTGGACAATAAGCAAAGAGTAACGCTGTTAGATTGCAACAGACCTAGCATTAGAATATTCGTAATTGGTACTGACATCCGATTCATATAGAAAGGTCAAAATTATGTGACATATTTCATTTCATTTGTGTAACCTCTACACGAAAATCTCGATTAATGCCTAGTTCTTGGTTGGAGTTTAACCTGTTCGATTTTGTGTTAGTCAACTTAAAGACGATGAGCAATGTTTCATTCAATCAAAGTAAATATACATACCATGGGTTGGATCATTTAACTAAAAAACCAATACCAGAGGCCTAGAATGTTCAAAACATGAAATAGAAGACTTCTACCTCTTAGTGGGCCAATCATTTATCTATTATATTCTATTGTAAAAGTATAAAGAAAGGGTAAAGGTTTTGCATCGTGAATGTACATGTTCGTCCTCTCATCTCATATAAATAAGATATCAATGAACTATGTAAGTAAAACTGCAACAAAAAACAATTGAAGGACAAAGATAGGAAAGTGCATAAAATTATTAATAGGATTTTTAATTAGGAGTAACCTTTCTTAACTCGCACCTAATTGGGTCACTCAGTCCTGTAGTACTAGATTTTGTACAAATTAAATCAATATACTAATATAATGTATAGGTTAAAAAGGTAAAAATTATTTAATTTCAAATTACTTAAAAAACGTAAAAGATGTTCATTCTAATTCATCTATATAAAATACGCTTAAGAAAACATAGTAAAATGTAAAACTAACAAAAAGATATAAAGGAAAAACAATTTAGATTATTTTTCTTCTTTCGTTTTATTTTAACTAATTTAAATTAAGCTAACAAACAATTGAGTTTATTCAACTTCTATTACTTCAAATTTTATTGAGCTCATTTATGAACCACGATTACTTCTATGATTAATCATGATACTATATTGATTTAGAGTAATATTTTATCTTCCAATTTTTAAATTTTCATTAGAACTATTTGGTGTCTATACTTTCGGCTAGTATGATGAAAAGAGCAAAAGCTATAGAAATACAAACCGTCACATTTGCTAGGGACTCTTTTGTAGCAGATTCCACATTGACAATATGGGCTATCGGTGAAATACTGGAATAAACCTGTGGAAAATGGCGTCAATCCCAGTTTATATACGAGACCTCTGGCTGGAAATGAAAAAAGAAAGACTGAACAAGTTTCACCAGAAGAAATCATTTGCAGTTCATAAATCATAACTGATAAGCTGGATGATAAAGTTTAATCGACAGAAACAATATCATATGTTAGTTATCAATCAGATACATACGGTCTTAGAAGCAGTAAACAGGTTTCTTATGGTTCTAAAATGAAAAGGAAGAGATGAATGGAGCCCAAGAACAAGAAAGAAGTGGCGATATCCATTACTTTTCTTAATTTTAATGGTGCAAGTGCAACACAGGCTAAATGTGTACCATCTCAAAACTAATTCGTTAATACCATGTTCACAATCACAATATTTGAGCCGATACAATTTTCTTTCCCTTTCTGACAAACGCAAGAACTTTTCAAGACTTTCCATAATAATGTCATACTAACAAAACACACACGAAAGTCAACTGTACACATTATTGTTTAAATTTTAATAAGCTTACAAGGAATCGCCGATCCGGGGAAAGAGATGCATCAGTAATTGTCCACCGCAAACTCCTTGCTTGAATATCCTTGTGAATTTTCCATCCCAAATCAACATCATAGATTCTAATGTGGCTATCCTGCTCAGACGAGTAAGAAAGGTTCAATATCAACAGAGGGATTTCACATGTAAGTTCTAATGCTCAGCCCAAGCATTGAAAAAAACCTGAAACCCAGCAATGAAAAGGGACCCGTCTGTAGAAAACTGAGACACATATGTGCAACTTCTTATTGTATCAACCACCGAAGGGCCATTAACGGGCAAATATCGGCTCAATACATGACAACCGTCTGACAACGAGAACCTCCCTCTTCCATTGTAATTACATTCCCTGCCCAGCAGCATTTTCACCGGTGAGATGGGTAATTTTGCCTTGCCAGGAACCGTCCTACTCAGATGGCCATGTGGGGTGGACTTAATTTTTGTGAGTTGCGAAATTTCATCATCACAACAACCATGCGACTGATCCCTGGTGGGTCGTCTGGCCTCATTCACACCATCAGAACCATCAAAATACCTCCCAAACCTACTCATTCTCCTCTAAATCTTCTCTTCCCCTATCTGAACCAATGATAAGAACACCATCAAACAATAACAAATTAAATTAAATAATATTAAAAATCCTTCACATATTACGCAGTAACCTCGATTGATGCCCTCTCAATTTCTTCCCGAAAACAGGTTACCAAATCACCGTCGAAAATCAACCAAATGATTCCTGCAGAATACAAGTTCCAGCTAGTGAGAGCTCGATCGCTTGAATTGTACATACCTCTCTACTTGCAAATGTATCGACTCCTAGTGCAGTAAAATGACACCAACGTGATAAAAATCTGCTGAAATTCAATAACTGGAAAAGCAAAAAAGATAAACTGACTCTAATTCTCCATCATATATACCTCTGACCATAATTTTAACAATCAGCTAAAAATTTCTGCCTCTTCATAATCTTCAACTTGTATTCATGAGTTCAAGATTTCTCAATCACAAACTAGTCAGCCCACGTAATCAGTGACGCAAACACTCAATATACCTTAATAAAATAGGCCGCATCAGCTTTCTGGGACATAAATCAGATTTTCTTGGAGCAAAGTAGATTGGACGACTTTCTTTATTGTTCTATTTTTATATACAAGACAAGATATAGATATACTTTGGCCGATTGGGAACGTAGTATGACAACGGTTGAGTTTCAGAGGCATTTACAATGGGAGGGGGTGGCGTGGAATCAGCGGGGCTCTTCAGACATGACTACGGCCCAAATATTTAAGTGGATAAAGCCCATTGTTAATGAACTCTGGACTTGATAAACCCAAATAGGTTCTATACTAGCACAGAGCAGTTCAAATACAAATGGGCTTGAACAAGGGTAGATTGCCGGGTCCAATTATCACTTGTAAATTCCCAATTTCTTCCTTGCTGCCATTATTTGTTTGGCCAGCTGAATCGGATCGTCTCCTCTCTCGCCAGTCTCTTTGACGCTGGTAATTCTCTCGATTCACGCACACTCGCGTGCGTACATGCACTCTTATGCTGACGGTGTTTTTATGGATTCGGAAGATTGGCTGGTTGTGTCTGTGTCTGTATACCATGCGCATGACATGTTTGATGTTATTCCTCAAACAGCTTTTTATTTGGCGCATGCAAATTTTTACGCCACTTACTAAAACTTGAGCTGATATTTGATGGAAAAAGTTGTTCATTAGTTAGAAGGTGAACTTTATGTGGCAAGATATTATTTGCTTGTTGAATATGACTGATTGATCATTTAGCTTAGTTTTTAAAAATTCATGTTTTTGCCAAGGATCTCTTACCGAACTGGTAATTGATTAAACCAACTTTGTGAAATGCTTGGTTAGATTTCCCAACATTGTTTATGAAAGAAAAACAATCCGTTTTTGGACTAGTGCTCGGTTTTTATCCGCAGAAGCTCGTTTTGTTGGGGTTATATTTTTTTGCTCCCTACAAATTTCTGTGTCTTGGATATGGAAAGATGAGGCCTCTTATATGTTTAATCTGTTTTCTGGGTTTACTAGCAAAGTAAGAATGGGTGACAAGAAGAAGAAGGCCACTATGTTGGTGAGACTGGTTTCGGCTGCTGGCACTGGATTCTTCTATGTTGTGAAGAAGACCAAGAGGCTACACACCAGTAACATCAAACTTGAGTTCCGAAAGTACGACCCCCGAGTGAACCGCCATGTTCTGTTCACTGAGGCGAAGATGAAGTGAGCTCGAAGGTGCCGAGTCGATATGTGGATTCTCCATCGCTGCTCCTGCCTTTGCTTGTTGATGCATTTGCTCTGCCTCAAAAGAACAGCTCTTTTTCTGTTTTTGTTCGAGTGAACGGGTTTATTGTGTTGACTGGTATCTTACATTTGGGTTTTGGATTATTTTCCAGGCTGTTAGAGTTCGTAATCGCAATCTTTTTAGTGGGAAGATTCTCGTTTGAATGAATTTCTCGGCCATTACATCAATTTATTTGACAAGACTAGATAGAATGTTTATTATATCACAAAAGCATGTACTGATTATATGAATCAGATACTCGATCCACTAAATTGATGAAAAAATATTACTTTAAATTACAATATGTCAAGGATCTTATTATATTTATTCGACAAGTACAAAATATATAACTATCCAATATTAAGTTTACATCTTGAAAGTTGATGGAATGTTGAAACTAAACCACCTAGCTTACATCTTACAAATAAAAATGTATCACACATGAAATGCACAACACTCGTGTGTTATCACTGTTGTTAAAGAAAGGAAAATCCTTATGAGTAGAGAATTTACACTACGACACTTACAACTACGTGCAAGATGGAAGGAGCGAAAAAAAAAAGCGAAGGGTCCTTGTCTGCGTTATGTTACATGATGTTTGTTCTTTCTCACCCATATTCTGGAGCGAGTACTTTTGACTCGATCTACAAACAGCCGATGCCTGCAGCAAAAATAAAAAACATTTAACATAGAAACAGATACCTGACAGACTGACACCACCCACGTCAACCCAAGAAACCATTAGAAAATAGGTGATGGCAAGCTAGACCACCCTCAACGAGTTGAGAAGAGAAATAGGTAGAAACAAGTAGTGCAACTTAAATTTTCTGCTACACTTGGTTATATGCTCTGCTGTACGAGTACTTAATACCCAGCACAGGTCTCACGCATCAACATTCACCAGGTACCATGTCTCATGATAGAAAATGTGATAAACATCATCGTCGAAGAAAAACACTAAATGCAGCAGAAAATTTGATTGGGGATAACTTAATAGTGGCAACTAGGATTATCTGGTCAATTTCAATTCAAGTAATATTTACTACAAGGGCATGATTATAATGTCAAATTCGGCAATAAAAGGATGGCAACAAACCTTTCATATTCCAGCTTCTGTTTGACTATTCCATTCAGTAGTAGCTCTGAACTGTAAACAGCAGCACCTGCATATAAATGGCAATTATTCGGTCATCTTCACAGTATATTCAGCAGTGAGTTTTTTGAAGGTGCGTGTTTCAACCTTTCTCGAGAAAAGCCACACAGATGTCATAGTCATCTTCACAGGATATAATCAAAAGATCGTCTGGGAGTTTTTCATCTTTCAATGCCGATCTTCCGAGTCTCTCCACCGCCTGGTAATAAATGCACCAAGTATCATGATCCATTTTAAAATGGTCACGTAGAGCACTCTTACCCTTTGCCAATACATTTATAAGAGAGGTTACAAGTAAAATAAGGCGCATAAACCCTTACACAACCAAATTGCAAAGAGCAACTATTTTTGAATGTGTAGTCATGGCATAAATGGTACAGAAATTCAACCCTTGAACATTCATACAGTAATCAACTATTGTCCATTTATTTAGGACATGCTAACTTATGAGATCTCATATCAAGAAAGCAAAGAGGAGCTTTGAAAATAATCTGAGAGCTTAAAAGTTAAAATCATATGCATGGCAAAAATTTTAATATCCATTGAGCTACATGCATAATTAACCACCCACCAGTAATCAAGGAAATTAATTGCTCAGTTTCTAGCACGTTAGAGTGATACACCCACCCGCAGATTTTGCTTAGAAGTAAACAGGGTGTAAGTTAACTAACTACCCATGGGAAGGGAGGATCTCATAAAAACACTCTTCATAAGACACCATAGCTGAAAATTATGGAGAAGAAAATTCTCAAGAATGATACATACCAAACCATGAACTGCCTTGATCAAGTTTGCAATAATGTCTTTACCAGGCTTCGTATTTGGAGTGACGAAAACTTTTTGACCCTGCCACCAAAATCATTTTTAGTAAATGGTTAAAAGTATATAATTTTATGCGACAATCAGATATATACAGATATATACCTGTAGGAGGGAATGTTGGCTAGCTCTTGACAGAGAAACAGGCATACTGAAACCAAATTCTTTTTCTCTCCTTGCATCTCTGAGAATGTAGTTTTTCTCATTAACAAAACAGCTAGCTTGTCCACAGCTTTCAAGCCATAAGTGTGTGACTACTGGTTTTCCACAAGCAATTGCTTCAAGCATATTTCGAGTGCGGATAAATTCATCAGCCACAAAATGCGTAGCATCTGACATAGAAGAAGCATCTGAAGCTCCCAGCCTAGCCAAAACCTGAGACAGAAAAATGTCATCAAATAACTAAAAGCTTTCCACCAACTTGCACAAATTGAGATCAATAGCAATTTACTAAACACCTTTCTCTGCTGTTTGACGACATCCTCGTCTAGGTGCTGGCTAAACAAGACTCTAATATTTGAGGTATCTTTCCTCTTTCTCAAGTCTTTCGTTTCACTAAATGGTACTGATGTATCAGTCAATAAGCTATTCACTTCTTTTATAAGAGACACCCTAGACAGGTTCTTCCTGCAAGACTGCTTGTGATACTCATCCCCCATACAGATAGGAGATGCATTGTTTACAGGTGTCGCACAAGTGGCAGGAGTATTACAGGTTGAAATAGATGTTTCTGCACCTTCAGAAGATTTTGAGGTCTTCACATCACCCATCCCATCACATTGCATAGATGTGCACGGATCAACTGCGTCATTTAAATTTGCAGTCAACTTCCCAGAATCAGAACCTCTATGATCAACATTATTCCTTCTACTTCCATTCTCTCTTGCTCTTTCTAAAGTTGCATTACATTGTGCATCAAGTTCTTCCTCAACTAAGAAAGCCGTTTGTCGAGTTCCTTTCGGATCTGGAAGCTCAAGTGCAGATCTTTTTTGCAATGACGAACTGCACATACCAACACATCTTTTATTTGATTTCTTAACCATAACAGATCTCGCCTTTCTAACATTCTTGATAGTGCCCATTTCAGAATTTTCATCATCAGCAGCTATTCTACCTTTTCCAATTACACTAGTACTTAACAGATCAGTTATCCCCTCCAACGCATGAAATGCATCTCCTGAAGCCTTTGAGCCATCCAATTTTTTAGCTCTCCTAGTTCGATGAGCAACTGGCAGAGAAGAGTTAGGTTGTTGCACGAAAAAGTGCTTGGATTCAGGTTTTCGACTGGTTAACTCCACATTCTGATTTGGATCACTCTCTTGAATTATGCTCCTTTTCCTAGCCCTTCCTGCCTTCTGCTCTTCCATTCTAGGAGGTATGGTGCTCTGGCGTTCCTCCTTGCTGTATAAGACAAAATCATCATTGACATCTGCAAGCCTACTTTGTTCTGCCCTCCTCGGATCTGCATCACACTGATTCGTAATGTTTTTAGTTTGTTTTACAGATGAAAATGTAGAATCATTACTTGTGTTGCTGCTGGTCCTCATCACACGTTTTGCTTGTCTAGTGACAACCCCATCACTAGACCGATTTTCCGCAGATGTGTTTGTAATTGGAGCAACGCCTTCATCCGGAACATCATTACTGGTGTTCAATGAATGCAACTCCATACAGAAAGTTCCCAAAGCTTCTGCAGCCATTTGAGTATCAGGACCTACATTTTTCAGGTCCGAAATATCCCTGCTACTAACATTTTCAGTCAACTTGTGCGCAGATGCCACGTTTGACTGATTATCCAAATCCTTCTTAAGATTCAACACCTCATCTCTGCAATGAAATGATTTTCCCTTTGCTCTTCTCCTCGTATGCATCCCCGAATCTGTGTAAGCTGGGTGTCCTGGCTTCTTCTTACATTTAGCTTGCTTCTTTTCAATTCCAAGATCCCCATCAATCTTTGTTTTCGTAAGGTCGGCACAGCATGATTTCCTAGCTTCAGAATAGGTTCTCTCCTGTGGACTACCCTTGTCAAAGAAGAGTTCTTTTTTCTTCTGAAAAAAATCTCCCCCACCTTCATCTTCTCGGGTATCATCCCAATCATAAGCCCTGCATTCTACACCAGCGCTTCTGAGAATAGAGTTTTTTGCCAAATCTCGAGAACCTTTTACTACCTTGATCACCATCGGTTTTTCTGCCACATTAATTCTGCAGCCGCTGCTTTGATCATGCTCCATGACATTAAGTTCAAGAAACCTGTCCACAACCTCAAGTGCATTGGCTTGTGATAAATCTCCAGGTTCCTCAGAATTGACATAGCTTAACCCAGCCAAGTGAACTTCAGATGCATCTAACTCAGCTGTGTTAAGATTGCCATCTGTCTGGTTATTGTTAGCCTCTGACTGACAAACTTCAACAGCTCTATCCTCTGTGAAAAGTTTCCTCATAGTATTACTACCCTTGCGAATTGGATCTCTTAGTTTTTCATTGCTTTCATCGTTCCCATTCCAAAGGCATTCCTCATTGTTCTTCCTGCCAAACTTAAACAAATCTCCACTAAGAAATGTACCTTCTTGCTCACACCTCTGTTGTTCAAATGAAGATTTTTCACGACTAAAGGAACACAATTTACCACTAGCTCCTCGGGCACGAGCAGCCAAACCTGAGGCTCTAACTGATGAAGCACGAATTGAGGTAAAATCTCTGCAGAAAGATCCTGAAACAAACATGTCATTGAAACCACAAGCACAAAAACAACAGTGTCTTATCCACACATATAGTTAGTTCGACTAGATGCTTTAACCCTAGAGAAAGTGAAAAAAAGGGAACATGCCTTTTGGACCACAATTGACCAGAGAAAAGCACATCATTTAGAGCTATAATAATTAGAAGAATCAATTAGAAGCAAAGAGCCAAGCGGTGAAGACATATTCAGCTGCATTCCCCTGATGGAGAAGGAACAAAGGACAGATATAAAAATTAAAACTATCAGACGAAGTATGCGAAAAGGGATAAATGATTGAAATACAAATAAACAAGATTTAGTGAATGCTGAAAGCTCACTGTACATATACAACACCAGCTTGTTCACTTTTCATGTGTTTGTTTAAATACAGATGGATTAAGATACAAGAAAAACCTGAGGTAGTGTTTATTTGGATATGTAATAGATAAATAAGCAATAATGCATCAAGAAACTGGAAGACAAAACATGGTTAATTAAAAAATGAACAGAAGAAGAAAAGTCTGAGATGCATCAAGCAATAAAGAGTGGAAAAATTCAGATTATTGCACAGGAAAACTTCATAGAATAAGTTATTTTTTAATACAAGGGGCATAAAGTGGTTAGTACAGGCCCAGACAACAAAAAACAGTACAGGTAACATGAGATGATAAAATGACATGAAAATATTTAACACTGGATGTTAAAATTGAGACCAAATATACAAATAAATGGACCAACAGTGAAAGTAAAAGTTACCTGAATGATGCTCTTTAGCAGTGAAGCAATCAGACGGTGTTCTCAAAACACTTTCACCTTGATTGCCAGAGCTAGCATCCACCATATTTACATGTATGGCTAGATCCCTGCCATGTCCCTTCAAGGAATCGTCAGGAAAAAATTGTTGGGTATCACACCTGACCTCGGTTTTATCTGCTTTGTCGTTGTCACTAGCATCACAAGCGTCAATGTTGTTTGCATTGGACAACTCAGTTGGGATATCATTAACACAATTAAAATCATCCAACACTTGGGTTTCACCGGATTGATCGAGTAACTGTGTGGGTTCATGGTTAACACAATCAAAATCATCCAAAACCTGAGTGTCCCACGCAAGATCCATCAGCTGTGTTTCCCCAGCTAGATAACTAGACTGAGACTCTTCAACAATACCCACCAACTGAGTCTCCTCAGCAAGATCCACTAACTGAGTCTCTAATGCATCTTCCAATAAAAAATCATCATCAACAGGCATTGTACTAAAGGGAGCATCTTCCAATAAAAAATCATCATCAACAGGCATTGTACTAAAGGGATAGTGAAAATCATCAGCTCCATCAACTCTCAAATCGCCACCTAATGTATATGGAACAAAAGAAGGCTAAGTCAGTGTGACGCAACAGCAGGCAGTTTTTCCAAATTCCTCAAAGTAGGATCTCTTACAAGGAAAAAGTAATGAATATACTCACTGTCCCTCCCTTCAACTCACAGTAACAGCACTATATGCAAGTTGCATCATTACTATCTGCCATCGATTTTGTAATAACTGTAGACCCTTGTTGGTAGATCCAATTATGAATGACATACACACACGCACACACACATATATGTATTAGAAACATAAACGCTAATCTGGACATCTATGTCCCTTGCAATCAAAATCACAACTTTACCGGAATATATGTGCATGTCACAACTCAAGAGACTGGGTGGTGTTTCGGGGGTTTAGGGGTGTGGATTAAATTGGAAGAAAAAAGAGGACATAAACCTAAATATCATTAGTCAAGAAAGTCATGTATCAATTGGAACTGATTGCAATACAAAAAAATAGAATTGAAAGATTACCAGGAGAAAACTGACTGTCAACTTGCTGTGTTTCCATGTCGCTCAAATATTCGAAATCATTCTTTCTTGAATTGGTATGATTGCCGTTTTCTACACCTCCCAATGTACCCATTTCAAGCGTATCAGACCAAAAGTTACTGAGATATCTGTTAATTTCAAGGATTAATGCACACGGAGTGCGGTGAGGCAGACGATTAACTGATTTAACTCCTGGGATTCTCCGAAGAAAGAAGATTCTACGATGTAAGTGTGGCGGAATAAAAATTGGAGGGAAATTTCAGGGCGAAACGTGGGAACTAGTAGAGTAGTAGGGCAGGGCGATCTGTATAGATATGATTGGGTCGGTTCGGATCCGGATCAAAGTGAAAAGGGTTCTATATATTATTTAATAGCAAATTTACGATTTATACAATTGAATACATTAAATTCATAGGTTTGGGATTTATTTCTCACGATTTCTTAACATGATTTTATTGAATTAATACCACAATGAAATACTTAATACTTTTATGAGTGATTTGTGAAAGAATAAAGATGAAGCATATTTTTGTAAAGGCTAGTACATACATATGACCATTTTTATTTCTGATTTGATTAGAATGTGATTATTTTTATTTTGTTTAAAGATATTGATTTTAAGATTAATTTAAAACATATTTGCTATCAAGTTTTTATCATTCAGTGTCGAGTTTTTAATGGTTGGGTCGAGTTTTTCATCAATCAAGTAAACTCAATCTCTTATTTCAAAGGTCGAGTTTTTCATCAGTCAAGTAAACTCGATCTCTTATTTCAAACGAAAACACGTGACAAAATCTATCCCAAAAATCCCCTTTTGTAAATATACATCAATCCACACTATGTGACGCTTTTTCTAACAATTCTGACGCTCCATAAGCAGCTCTTGAGTGCATTTCGTGCTGGTTCTGGTCTTTTTACGTAGCATCAATGGACAATAATCAATGAGAAGCCGTTCTAATATCAATAAAAAAAAATTTTTGACTAAATTAAATGCCATAGCCTAATTGTTGTGCAGCAAAAGACAAGACAATTAGGCTTAGCGAATATCAAGAAAACAAGTAGGCCGGCAACGCAGCCGGATCGAGCTCCCAAAAGCCTCGGAGGGCGCCACCTCGTTCACCGGTTAACCGGAAAGCAGGAATCCGATGTGAGAATTTGATCACGTCATGCCATTCAATCTGCCTTCTTGTCATTTCTTGCCCTTCATTTTGAGGCCTGTAAACCAATTTGTATCCCTCAACCGCCTCAAGAACCACTGCTTCTACCCAATTCTGGTTCACTTCCGAGATTTCGAGAATGTCGTATTTGCATTTCGGCAGTTCAGAACGTGACATTTCTGAATTCCATGACCTGTAAAGAGCCCAAACCTCACCTTTCCGCGGGAAAATATAATACTCGTTGTTCCTGGTTTCTGTTTTAACTTGATGGGAAATGGCAGCGGCATCGATGTTGTGGCCCTTTTTATATTTGTTATGCTTGAATTTTCCACATGAAATTGGCATGTTTTTATCAAGAAATCCTATGCTTCCATCTGGTTGTTGTGAAGGGATAAGCCAGATTACATGTAAAGTGAGTTTGGGAGCTGTATTCACCTTTTTAACAAGACCATAATACTTAGGTAGGGAATCTTCATCACTGTATACTGCCCATATCTGACCACTTTTGATGTTTTTTGGTGACTTATCGGCGCTGAAGTCATGGAATTCTGAGTCAAGAACTTTTATTGCTCCTGGCTCAGATGAAAAGCCGGGAATACCGGTGTTATTAAGAGGCAATGAGGCTGGATCAAGTTCAAAGCATCTTTTGGGAACATCTGGCCCTTCATTTCCCGTCATTTGGATTGAGGGAACCTTGTGAGAAAATCTGAATATATCCTTCACAGGTATCGAATTTATATTTGCTTGCTTCCAGTGAACACGTTTAAAAAGTGAAGTAAAGCCTTTGATCTTGCTCAGGCATGCAACTTTTATGCCAGAATCAATTTCATAATCTGACAAGATCTCGACTAACTGAAACTCTAAGTTCACTCTTCCTTTCGAACCACCGTTCCAGTTGATATCCCAGTTCTTGAAAACTGCCCAAGTCTCACCACTTACTGGATATATCTCATAAAAGCTTCGGTTTCTTCCATCGATCCCTGTTCGAAAGTTTACTGGATGGGAGAACACTGCATGATCCTGAATGGTCTCAGTTTCTCCAAGTAGGAATTTCCCACAAGAAACCGGCAAGCCCTGATAGAGCCACTGCTGTTCTTCTTGGTTATCTGAGTACGGTTCCAACCAAGTAATCTGTATCTCGAAATCTTCTGAGATAATTTTGTTTACAAGAGCATAGAATCTAGGCATAGCATCCAGTGTATCATAAGAAGCCCATACTTGCCCGTTCTTAAAGCAGTTTTTCATCCTCTCTTTTTCGAAATCACTGAACTCTGGGCTTGAATATTCAAGAATGTTTTGTTCTGGTGCAATCCCAGAACCTGAATTAGCTGCAAAATCACATTTTGCAGGATTCCCTCCTTTACTCCCTGATCCACCAAAATTTTCCTTTACTTTTCCTTTGTTCTTTCTTTCATTAAGCACTCTCACCTCATCAAAACTCGTAGTAATTTTCACCTCATTCGACTCCTGTTTAAAGTTGCAAGCATTATTATCACAACCTTTTCCTCGTGTATCAAACTTAATAGCAGAAGCAACGCATGATCCTCCTTTCTTTGATCGTTTCACTTTAGGAACAACTTTAGCTCCACCGTCATCGACGCCATTTCCATCCTTATTATCACCAACTACTCTTCCGTTTGATGATCCCATCCTTTTCTTGCTAGCATTCGTCATTTCCTCAAATGGGCTTGACCTTTTCACCTCATTCAACCCACATCCAGAACTTCCAGCGTGAGTCCAACTACCATCCGGGAATTCTTTCGAAATCCAGCTTTTCCACTCTTCCAACTCCACATCTTCATATGACATAGAGTTCAATTTACTCCCATGAGACCTTCGAGTCCCTTGGCTTAGAAGAACAGTTTTCGCCTCCCGGATAAGATGGAAAGCACCGGCTGCCCCGGGAAACTTGTTTTTATCAGGATGCAGCGTCAAAGCCATGCCACGGTACCGTTTCTTGATCAAATCATCATCAGCAGTCCGCCCACACTTCAGAATCTTGAACCAGTCCCTCTCATTCCCGTGCCCAGTTTTCTCAGCAGAACAATGCACTTCACACACCAAGATCATCTGCTCAATATCTTCCACACCAGAATAAAGTTTCTGCGCTTTGGCAGCAAATCTGAGGGCACCCCAAAAGTCCCCACTTTCCATCTTCTTCAAGGCAATATCTTTCGCCCTGATAGCCTCTCCCTTGTTACAATCCATGAAAAAGCACAGAGATGAAAATCCCTATAGACTATGAATAAAAAATACACAGTACCATGCAAACCGCAAAGTGCAAATTCAAACCGGGAGTTTGGAAAATGGACTAAAGGATGAACAGTGAGCGTTTTAGGTGCACTAGGTCAATCCTCAGTCAACAATCACTAGAAACAGGAATATATAATAGTTATTTCAAGATTTTACCAAGAACCCGACCTATACATACAATTATTAACATGGAAGAAATCAGTGATTTTTCCATGGCCGCCCAGCTGGTCATATAATTTCTCATGATTTTAATATTCCATAGGTAATAGTGAGGAGTAATTTTAGCCTTTTAGGGTTTGCAGGTAAAACCAATGCTTTTGACGGCTGTAATTAGGAAAAGTACTGGAAAACCAAAGTGACCAACCCATCATAAATACCCCGAGTCAGGGAACCCGCAAACGGGTCGAACCTATGAGCATTCGTTATAAAACGGGTCGATGGATCGGCTGATTTATAATTACTTAGATTTGATGGATGATTTGTAATTAATTAGATCCATCAAATGATGGGTATGAACCGGAATTTTCAAATCAACTACTCGATGGCTCAACCCATTTCGAATTATATAGTTATGGTTAACAATTATTAGGTATTGATTGATAGCATAAGAAGTACTTTATTTTAATTTGGTGCATCCTCCCGAATAAAAATTAAATTACGAATCCACTTCGATAACAAGTTTTTGGAGCTGGTTACACTTTTCATAGAATGACATTTGCATCGATATCAGTACAATGACCGTGCTATACATTTTATCAAGCCTTTTAAGGCCATCTCCGACTCACTGCACTAAAATGATGCAATTTCTGCACTAAATACAATATTCATCTCAAACTCATTAATTTCAAATCTTGCACCAAAAGATATATTTTCGGAATATTCTCAATAATTTTTATTTATTAATTTCTTATATTTATATTTTATATTTTAATAAATTTAACTATATAATAATTATTATTATTTTAGTTGTTATTCTAATAATAAATTTATTTAATGATTATATTATATTTGATTTAAATTAATATAAGTGAGTTAATTAAAATTGATAAAGAACTTGAATACATAGAATTTAATTGAACAACATAATACGAATGTGACTTCAAACAGTTGAGGAACTATATTCCTCCCATAGATGATCGATTAACGCATTTCGTAGTGCATAGTGAGCATCTTTGTCTTTTATAAGTAATATCCCGTATCATATTCTTTTCCTCCAATTGTATAATGAGCCGGGGGAGCAATACCTTGTGCAAGGTTGGAAAACAGATTGGACGAATGTAAAACATTGATATCATTGTTCGATCCAGGCATACCAAAATATGCATGACATATCCACAGATCATAATCAGCCACAGCTTCTAAAATGATTGTTGGAGATCCGCTACGACCTGCATATTGACCTGCCCAAGATGTCGGACAATTTTTCCACTTCCAATGCATACAGTCAAGACTTTCCAACATTTCAGGGAAACCTCGTGTTTACCAATATAGAGTAATCTTGCAATATCATTGGAAGTGGGTGACCTCAAGTATTCCGTCGAGAAAATTTCCACTATAGCTCGACAAAAACGTTTCA
Source organism: Dorcoceras hygrometricum (assembly GCA_001598015.1). Taxonomy (NCBI): domain Eukaryota; kingdom Viridiplantae; phylum Streptophyta; class Magnoliopsida; order Lamiales; family Gesneriaceae; genus Dorcoceras; species Dorcoceras hygrometricum. Next base: position 13,008 of record KV020152.1, on the reverse strand, counting down.
TACATTCAATTACAGTTGACTCTCCAATTTTTATGTATTCATCAGTAGCATCAGCAGGTAAAGCATAGGCTAGAATACGCAATGCAGTTGTTGCCTTTTGAAGTGTCGATAGCCCAAGACGTCCCACACTATCACGTCATTGTGTGAAATAGATATCATGATTCTTAACCGCTTCAACTATACGAAGGAAAAGTTTTCGAGACATTCGAAATCTTCTTCGAAACATAGCTTCGTTATATGTTGGATTATCAGAAAAATAATCATTGAACAAATTACAATCAGTGATTTCTCGTTGATGATGAAATACTATATGACCTGAAATTGAACCACCATGTATGACTTCTTGCTCCTGTTGGACGATGTACGTAGCAACCATCTGTTGATATTGAGCCATAACATTCAATATTGTTTTTCTTTTATTTTCATAATTCTCAACATCATGTATCCAATCCATCTGTGTTTCATCTTCAGAAGTGAAGATGAACTAGAGGATGATGCATTAAACTGAGAATGAGAAAACATTTTGGTGTTAGTGAGAATTCGAAATGTGGTGGTTTATAATATGATTATCAATCCATATATAATGACTTAGAAGATTTCGGATCTAAACAATGACCGTCGGATTAGATTTTTAGATCTAAACAATGACCGTTGTATTGGATAATTTCGGATCTAAATAATGACCGTCGGATTGGATTTTTAGATCTAAACAATGACCGTTGGACTGGATGATTTGATTTTTATATCTAAACAATGACCGTTGGATATACTACAATCTCATCACCTTTCCACTATAAATAAACATTCTTAGATTGGATTATCAAGTATCCACACCACAAAAAATTCTGTGATTTCTTTGCTAAAACAAATTAATGGCATCCAATTCAAGAACTGCTTGAGCATCCTTTTCGATCTATCGTTATAGATATGTATTCCTAGTATATAGGATGCTTCACCCATGTCCTTCATCGAGAATCTACTAAACAACCACAATTTATTTGACTGCAGCATTCCTACATCATTCCCAATGAGTAGAATGTTATCAACATAAAATACAAGGAATGTCACAGTATTTTTTACTACCTTCTTATACACACATGGCTCCTCGGGATTCTTGATGAAACCAAATTCTTTAATTGTTTCATCAAATCTCAGGTTCCAACTTCTCGATACTTGCTTGAGACCGTAGATCGATCTCTAAAGTTTGCATACTTTATGCTCACTTCCTACAGATGTGAAACCCTCAGGTTGCGTCATATAGATCCCTTCCTTAATGTTTCCATTTAGGAACGCAGTTTTCACATCCATTTGTCATATCTCATAGTCGTACCATGCATCTATGGCTAGCATATTCTAATTGACTTGAACATTGCGACTGGTGAAAAGGTTTCATCATAGTCAACACCTTGTCTTTGAGTGTAACCTTTTCGCGACCAGTCGCGCCTTGTAGGTCAGTACCTTACCATCAGGCCCAAGTTTTCTCTTGTGTATCCATTTGCACCCAATAGGAACTATTCCTTCGGGGGGATTCACAAGAGTCCAAACTTGGTTTGAATACATTGAGTCAATCTCAGATTGCATTGTTTCAAGCCACAAATTAGAATCAGCATTGGAAATTACCTCCTTGAAAGTTCTTGGATCACATTCAACAGTTTGATCACTTTGATCCCCTTCAAACAGGAAACCATATCTAGCAAGAGCTCTAGGAACCCTTTCAGATCTCCTAGGTGTGTCCATATCAAGGATTGGCTCTTGGGGTGCAGGAGATTCACTTGGTACTTCAGTTGGATCTCGAACTTCTTCGAGTTCTACCATCATGCATTTTCTATCAAGTAGAAATTCCTTTTCAAAAAAGGTGGCATTTTTAGAAACAAACACTTTTGTTTAATTGGGATAGTGGAAGCAGTATCCAATAGAATTCAAAAATTTTGATATTCACACGTATACTTCCTTATATGAGATTAATATTTTTATGCAGTTGAACCGAGCAAAGGATTTGTTAATGCAAGATACCGATTTCGTAAGGGTTCAAATTTGATCATGTATGGCGTATCATGAAAGATTTCGCCTTTTTGAGCGATAGCAATCCACCCAAAACACAAAAAAATACATGAAACAAATTTGAACTCATCACAGTCGGATATGCCAACGCCAAATACTCCAACATCAGGTTATACTGGATTACCTTCTTTTGAAATTAATTTAAGTAGTGATGATACTGCAGGTGGCACTTCATCTCAGCGACCTCTTGGGGTCAAAAATCCAAGTTAAAGAAAAAAAGAGATGACAATGTTTTGCATTTAATATCAACTATAACGAAGGACATCGTGATCTTATGAATGTATTACAACAGGGATCCACTAACCTTCAATAAATTACGAGATTAAAATGTTGGCATTACAAAATGAGAAAAAAATTAGAAATTGAAGGAGAAAAAAATTGAAACTCGTCAAAAAAGATAGCATTGACAATCCTTCAAGAGGAGAACCGAATTCTGTACATGGATTTGACTATGATTGGCGATCCAGATGTGCGTGACTTAGTTCGAAAAGAACGAGCAAAAATCATGCAAAAAAGAAATGAAGCACATGATCAACGTGAACATGACGCCTTTGGAAATTATTTTGGTGATTTTGGAGGATGTGGATCTAATTGGGAGATTACTGATGAACTTCTTATTTTTTTATGTTGTGTTTATGTCTTTTAGTTATCTCTTTGTTTCAATTATAAATATGTATTTGTAATTTGAGTGTGTTATCAATATATTTATATTTCAGTTACTTTTTTTGGGAAATCTAATTTTGTTAATTATGTAAATATTTTAAAATATAAAAAAATTAAGCTTATTTTAATTATGAATACATTTAATAAAAAAATATATAATTTTTAAAAAAACAATATAATATTTTAAATTTATACTAATATTAATAAAATTACTTAATTACGTTAAGTTTCTATAAATTTGATTTTTTTAATTTTTTTACATTAAATATTTATTTTTAGTAATGATATTTATAATAAAAAATATAAAAAAAAGAAAGGGATATGCTTTGGATTTCACTCTCCACACCAAATCTCTAAATTGGTGTAAAACTTGAAGTCGGGTTGGAGTTGATTTTTCACACCAAAATGGTGCAATTCATCAAAATGGAGTAGGGTTGGAGATGCTCCAAACTGTTTGATTGCTCTTTATTGGGTCTTACTATCTATCTTACATTTGTTAAAATTTAATTTGTGATAAAGTAGTGTCCTCAAATTAAAAAGGTGTCAAAATGAAATTCACTCGATTATATTTAATGAAAATATGTTGAATACTGAAGGTTTTCAGGTTCGGGTTATACCAAAAAATAATAAAAATTGGATTGCGCAATAGCAAACCTCGTTCATCATTTCTTTCGTTTTTTCTTTTTTCGATTGTTCATCTAGATACTGTATCGACCACATGTATAACATGAAATTCCAATCTAAAGCTTGGAAAAATTCAGAAATTAGAGAATAATGGGAACCAAATGAAATTATAATTTGGTTGAATGGAAAAACTGTATAGTCACATTTGACCTTGATGGTAACGAAATTGCTTCGATTGTTTTTGGGAATGCATCTAAAACTCTATTACTTTTAGTGATATTCAGTGTAAATGTAGCTTGATTGTAAAAGCCACTTGTGTTGATTACATGTGAGGGTCCGATAACGTAATGAAAATTTTTTAACATGCAATTAGAATTCATTAATAGACAACAGAGAATTGAGCTCAAATTTCAAATTTGGGCCTATAAATTTTCGGCGGAGTCTTCTCCTAAATATGACATACCAGAAAAATCAAATACTCAAAATAGCGTATAAATCTTCTCAACAAACATGACAATATCCCGTGCAAACCAATCATAGTAACAAAAATACCAACAAAATATCATAGATCCGACGAGACTCGATAAATACATACTACAACTACTCAGGACATTCCCCGCCACAAAGACAACTTCATAATATGTACATATATCACGTGGGAGACACGATATAAATATGTACCAAAAAATAGATGAACTCACTCTCAAAGAGCGTGCGAAGTAAAACCATCTGCACTGCATGCCCTGTCCACACATAAAATACACGGCAACCTTTTTCGATGTAGTAACCCAGTACGAGATATCAAGAAAATCATAATATGAGACATAGAAATGCAATGATGTCATGCATAAATGCAATGCATGTATAAGTACAAGATCTCTTGATATCAGGAATCAAGGAATCAATAGCAACAATCATATCATATGCTCGAGCTGGAATTAAAGAATCAATAGCAACAGTTGTTGAGGTATTAAACTGATGCAATGTCAATTATGACGGATAAAAATAATCAACAAAAACATAACGATTTTACGTGGTTCATCCAAAAAAGGACTACGTCCACGGAGCTACTACAAATATTTTATTGGGAGAAATTTACAATGAGTGTACAACAACCATCAATTTCTCACTATCCAAACCCAAGTATAACTGAGAAAATAATTTCTCAAACCCACTCAAAAAATACCTCACAAATATATATATATATATATATATATACGGTTTTGATATGTTGCGTACCTCATTGTGAGTGACGTGCCGACATGGTATTTTTTATTCTTTTTGTTAGCTTTTATTTTTTTTATGCCACATCAAAGAAGCTTTTCGGGGAAGCTTTGGAGCATCATTCTCCCCGTTTAAATCTAGATCGAGTGACGAAATTTGGCAGACGGTCCACACCATTCATCGAGTCTCTGTCCGCCGCTGTGAACCAAAGGTTGTTACATCGTACGTCTCCATTTCCGCCAGTAACCCATGGTATATATACATTTCCAGATTGTCTGAAGGTTGTTCCGTCGTACGTCTTCGCCGCCGCCGTCGGTAACCCAAGGTATATATCTATTTCCAGATCGTGGTTCGTCATGGCTGCTTAATAGTATGGCTGAAGAATGTGGACTGACAATCTGAACCAGTTAATTATTTTTCCGACATATGTGACTACTAGAAACAGATCCCACATTTTGAGTTGGTCATGTAATGTAATTTTCTTATGAAAGTATGGAAAAAATACTGCTTCTTTTCTCGATGAGAGTACGGAAAAATACTGATTTTCTTGTTAATGTCGATTCTCTTATGCTTTTGGTTGCATATATATTTTAAATTGGATTGGTTTATGTTGCATCTGTTACACAGATCAGATCTTGATTTTGATGAACACAAAACTTGTTAATTTGTTTCTAACGACTTAATTGAGTGTGCAGGTATCAGCACAGAGTTACAAGAGTTACAAGAGCAGATTAGAACAAATAAGAACTTGAACAGATTAGATAGAAGGAGCAAATCAGCTTAAACGAACAACCCACAGATTAAAGAGAAGCAGATCAGCTTTGACGATATCTCACAGATTAGAGAGAAGCAGATCAGCTTAGACGAATAGCTCACAGATTAGAGAGAAGTAGATCAGCTTAGACGAACAATTCACAGATTAAAGAGAAGCAGATCAGCTTAGAAGAACATCTCACATATTAGAGATAAGCAGATCATCTTAGTACACGTCGCTCAATATTTCATATTTCAATATTTCAACTTGGAAGTATCGTAGTTTGTGAGGATCAGCTTAGGCGACATATTGGGTTTTCCGTGTTGAACTTATGTTGCATAATTTTCAATTTGGAAGTATCGTAGTGTGTTAGGATCATCTTAGGCGCGAGCTGATCGGGTTTTCTTGCTAAACTTATATTTTAAGATATTTCAACTTGAAAGTATTGTAGTTTGTGAGGTTTTCCGTGCTGAACTTATGTTGCAGGTTGATTTGAGGTGCGTCTGGAGCGTGCCTTTAAATGTGCGTCGAGTATCAGCTTAGAGAATTAATCATCTAATAGGGATCAACGGACGTGAGCTGATATGTTGTCGCGTGCTGATATGAGGCGCGAGAGCTGATTTGTGCATGAGAGCTGAATAAAGAGTAACCAAGAATAATAACATCAAATTCAAAACCATGTTCATGTTTAAAATATTTAAAAATTCACATTTTCATGTATGGACAAATCATATCTTAAAATACATGAACAACTCAAATTTATGAGCTGGTCGTCTAAGCTGTCGTAAAATCATATTTTAAAATACATGAACACTCCTCACTTTGACTCGTTTACCGACTCCGTGAGGGTCATCAGGTGTCGAGATTGGGTGAGGTCACGAAGCATGTAGGAGTCGATGCTTTGTTGTCGAGGATTCACCGCTCGTCCTAGTGCGTGGATATCCTATGATATTTGAGGAGATAATAGTGTGACAAATCTCTGGCCAGAGTACTCTTGTGCTTTAGTGTAAATGAGTTTACCTGGTAGCAGTCGCGATATCGCTATTCTGATCTCCAAGTTGTATGCATGGCTATCGAATCTCTAACGACTCTCGGTTTACCAATGGTTGTTGATTCGATCGAGATATATAAGATGAAAGACCGTACTATACGATAACCATGACCGACTGGTTCTTGCAGGCACTATCAGTGATACCTAGGGGATCATGGGGCGAATTGAGGATCACACAGTGTACTGGTTTACAATTCCCGTGCAGACAAGTAACTCAAATTGTTGGATATGATGGGAGAAATAAATTGGAAGTATGACTCTAAAAAATTGCTATGGTTGTATTGACATTCATCTGCAACTTCAGGAGTTAACCTGCTATTTGTAGATTAGTGGTCTGAAAAATTATTTTCACATGATAATGTACGGTTTTAGAACCTATGAAGATCGATCTGATCTGATCGTCGATCGGAGTTATGATAAAACCGCAGCGTTGGATTTAAAGTTGGTTGTATTAGGCCTGGGCCTGACCAGGGCCCGTTAACCAACTTAGGCCCGCGAAAATATCTATAAATAGGAGGGCATGGGGTTGAGTTAAAACACACCAAAAGCTATTCAGCAAACTCTCCCCCTCGCCCTTCTCCCTTCTCCCGCCGTCGCCGCCGCGCCGCCGCGCTTCATTGCGATCGTCCCAGCGAGGAGATTTTGCTTGCGAAATCTTCGTTGGGGTTCTATTGCACTCCAACGAAGGAGTTGGAAAACAGGTCGTGGATCGGATTAGGAGCAACCAAAGAAGGGCTATTTCCATTGGAGGAATAGTCGGAGCTAGGCTCCTAGTCGCCAGACAGATAACAGCTTAAACACCAGTTGTTCATGTTTTTATATTAAAATTGTTTAAAACATCCAGAACTATTCTTGTATTAGCGACCCCGGGCACAAAATTTTAAAACTTCCGTTGAGCCCCGAGAGCGCGATCCGGATCCGACTCCGGGCGCCAACAGGTTTCTTCTCAATAGCCAACATGATTGTGATTTGAAAATTTCAAATATGATTGCGTTGGTTGATCATGAAGGCCAACATCTTTTTAATACTCAACAACAATCATATCATATACTCGAGCTGGTCCACCCTCAGTGAACCGTGTTAAGGGATGGCTCCACTCCCAAAGGCAGTAATTACCTAAGTCGGACCGAATTTAGGTGTCTAGAAATTCTCATGATACATCATAATATCATATACAGATATCAACATAAAGATACACGGTTATCAGTGACAGACAGACTCAATATGATGTGTTCAGTAGTATTGATGTGGCTAAATAAAATAAAATATGTGTTAACAAAATAAATATTTTATTTTAATTTTCACATCAATTATCAACTGATAATATGCAATTCATCACATTATATCGTATAAATCAACAAATAGCAAATAAAATCATGCACAATCTCATCACATGCCTCTGTCAGACATAGTGAAAATAATTGACCTCTACGTGCATGCCTGAATCTAACAATTAACAGTAATTTATGTTACGTATAAAATTCTAAGTTCTGGTGATAACAAAATCAGCTCAGAAATAAACAGATCAGATCAGGCCGAACTCGTCAACAAGTTTTAGCCATATTAGATCGGAGCTAGCTGATTAAGGACAAATCAGTTCTGGAGCATAGATTAAAACAATTCAGAGCAGATCAAGTCAACGGATAAGAAGAGCAGTTTAGAACAGACTAGAAGTGCAGATCAAATCAGTTTAAGTTATCAGTTCAGAACAAATCAGAGAAGCAGGTCAGATCGGATCTTCATTCGGTATTCAAATTAGAGCAGTGTTCGAGGCATTTACTTTAAGAAAATCTTTTATAGTTGTTGAACAATTTTGAGAAACAATCAGAATGTATCAGAGCTAGTAATGTACGAGAATTGCTTGTTTTGAGAAAAAATAAGGTGTATTTTAATGAAGCAGTATGGAGCACGGTACAAGAATTAAATTCACAATTATTTACTTGGAGGCAATCGTACGGGATTTATGGGATGAGTTTTGTAGCACCCCAAAACTCATAGGACCACAATTGTTAGCCTTTTTATTCTAAGGGTTGTTTTGATATTTGAGTATCCAGTTTCAGTTCAAGCTAGTTTCAGTTATCTAAGTTGATTTCTTTTCTTCCCGCTTAAAAGCACGGCCCAGATGGTTTCTAGAAGGATTTCGCCCCAAGCACAATCCCGAGCTGGTGCAATTTTCCTTTTTAAATAACTTGCTGTTGGATGGGAGATTAATTTTTATAAAAATGGTGTAGCAAGTTTACAAATTAAAACAGTAGTACAGAACTTATATCAATTTGCAAGGATTTGGTATGATAACCCTTGCCTAATCATTGTACCTTTCATCTACTACAAATCATACTCGCATATATGATTGTTAGCGAGAGTTCTAGAGTTCATCTTATTTGCAAGAAAATCTTTAGTTCTCTCAAAATATTTAGAAGCCCTCAGAGTGTGCTTGAGGAGATTTCCAGCAGAGGCCATCTGTTCGTTGCGATTCTCAGTTCAGGCAAGTAAAGTTGATTCTTGATGCATCTGAAAAACATATATTTTGCTTCGTTGTCTTCTATTGTATGCTTGCCTGATGCATGTTTCGGTTCAGTTAGTTCATGTTTATGTATAAGCTATGGATTCACTGCTTTGATGTTTTAGTTTTGAGGAAACTCACCAGTTATCTTTTAGCAAAAACAGTTGTGTTTTCAAAATATTGAGTTGTATAGGTTCAAGATAAGAAAAGCCAAGAGAAGTTTCTATTTTCTGGTGTGCTGTGAAACTTATGGACATCGCTGAACGGATAGGCGGGCTGATTTGATAGGGACTATGTTTTGGTCGAATAAGTTGAGCTGGTCTGTTTAGGGGCTGTCTGAGCTGGTGCAGTACCTTCGTTTCTAAGCAGATCTGGCATATTTGCTTGATCGGTCTTTGTGATTCATTTCTAAACTGATTGGGTTTCTCAAAGCTGAGTGACCTCCCAAAGCTGAAATTTTGTAACCAAAGCTGTTCTTCACGCCTGTCTGTTTTCACACCCGTGATCTGTTTTCTTTAGCCAAAGTTGTTTTGTGTTCATAAGCTATTTACTCTTCCAAGCTGGTTTCTGTTATCATCAGCTCGTAGCCCAGCTGTATAATCAGTAATGTTTTTAAAGATAAAATGAGTTTCATAGCAGCGAACCAACCAGTTTCAGCGATCGATCTATGATCAAGAGCTATGTATAGTAGTTATTTATTCAGCTAAAGGAAGTGCCTATCAGTTTAAAGACTTATGGCATAGAGGACCCGATCAACCAGGAAGGGAACAAAGATTATGGTAAAACTATAATACCCCTTCACAAGTGCGATACTGAATTCGGATAAGATGATCGTAAGTACCAGGACCACCAGAGAGCTTCTAGGCCATAAGTCACTCCGTTTTTACGTCCAATCCGGTCCGAGACCAGATCTGTTTTAGTAGCAAGCTTTCAGTTTCAGCTAACTTCCTTTTAATATTGTATCATGATCAGTTATGCCTGCATTATGTGATCCTGTTATTCTCAAATTTACTTGTTGGGCCCCTAGGCTCACTAGTTTTCCTGATGTAGGTGTGGCAGTTCAGGGGAAGTCGGGCGGTATGAGCTGAACCAGTTCGAGCGTGGGTGTGTTTATCAAAGGCCAGCGTTTCCGCGAAGCCAGTGCTGTTGTTGTTTTTGATCTTTTAACGACTATTAAGATCCATTACAACAATAAAGAATTCATATAGAGTTCCGTTAGTTGTAAATTGTAATATCTCATTTTGTAAGACGAACCAGAAGTTCTTTTATTTCAAAGTTGTTTCTGCTATTTACAGTTTACAACATTTCACACTTAGTCCTTCTATTCCTTTAGATTATCCATTTAATCCAATCAGTTGATTCCCATGGGTTTGGGCATCACAATTTGGTATCAGAGCATGGTCCTGAGATAAACACACACTTCCTAGTCTGGAGAAATCCTCATCGTCCGCATCTCCTGATCCGTGAGTTTTATTGTTATGTTAAGAGTTATTTCTCTTTTGAGTTCTGATGTTCTTTTGTGGTGGATTGCGGGCTATAGGTTAAGATGTCATGTAGAGGAAGAGGGGGAAGAAGCACCTCTGTAGAAGAACCCAGTCCAGATAGTAATGCTCGTATTACCCAAATTTTAGAACTGCTAGTAGAACAGACAGGCGGAGGCAGTCCAATCCTCTAGCAGTAGGGACCAAATCATGATGATCCTTAGGAGAAGTTTCGAATACAGAAGCCAAAGGAGTTTAATGGTACAACAGATCCGCTTGTTGCTGAGAGCTGGATAAATTCGATGGAGGTTATTTATGAATACCTTTAGATTCCAGATCTGTATAGGTCTAGGTGCGCTATCTACATGCTAAGAGACGATGCGATGATTTGGTGGGAGCAAGCAAAGCTGTCAGTGGATTTGGAAACCCTCTCATGGGACGAGTATAAACGAGTGTTTTTGAGCAGTATTTCACAGCAGACAAGAGGTCTGAGCTGAAGCGAGAGTTCCTGACTTTGAAACAATGGAGCATGATAGTGCAGGAGTATATCCAAAAGTTTGAGAGATGCTTCTACTTTGTGCCTCTTATTGGAAGAGATTCCGAGGAGAAGTTGAGTTATTTTGTGGAAGGACTGAAGCCTACGTTCAAGCTGAATGTTAGGCTAGCAGGGCCCAAAACTTACAGGGAAGCAGTAGACAAGGCCCTGCGAGTTGAAAGGGATTGGAAATATGTTGAAGAGGAGAGACAGCATAAGAGGCAACCCTCTCAACAAATAGATTAGAGGCCATTCAAGAAGAAGAACAAGAATCGGCAACGGCCACAAGAACAGAAACATATACCAGCCCAACCTCTCAGTGCAATTTCAGCCGGAAGTTTCAAGCCAGTTTGACCCAAGTGCTAAAAGAATCACTCGGGACAGTGTAGAGCTGTCCACAGTGGCTGTTACAAGTGTGGTGCTCAAGGCCACATTTCTAGGTACTGCCCGAAGTCGAAGCAGCTGGTGCCTAGACGAGCGTATGTGATGACAGTTGAGCAAGCCAACCCCGATTCTACTGTAACCACGGGTAAGATTTTGATTGCTGGTATACCCTCATTTGCCTTATTGGATTCGGGTGCGACCCATTCCTTTGTAGCTAAAGATTTTGCTAGGAAATTACCTTGTAAATCAGAGCAATTTTCCCTAGGCTATTGTGTGGCTGTACCTTCAAGAGAAGAGCTGGTATCTCGTAGTATATATCATGACTTAGAGCTTGAGTTTCAAGGACATTTAGTTACCACCAATATAATTATTCTACCTATGCCTGAGTTCGATTTGATTTTGGGAATAGTCTGGTTATCTAAGTATGGGGATTTTAAGCTCAGGACAGTAACCGTCAAGCCAACCAAAGGACCCCAGTTTTCTTTTGAAACTAACCAGCTTAGACAAGTTCCTCGCGTTATTTCAGCCTTGCAAGCCCATCGTTACCTGAGTAAAGGTGGAGTAGGATCTTTATCAAGTTTATCTCCACTAACTGTTTCTAGTAAGCCCGAGATGGCTGATGTGGAGGTAGTGAATGAATTCCCAAATTTTTCCAGATGACATCAGTGGACTACCTCCCGACAGAGAGCTAGAATTTGCTATCGATTTAGTACCAGCAACAGCTCCTGTTTCCAGACCACCCTATAGGTGTGCTCCTACAGAGATGAAAGAGCTAAAAGAACAAATCCAAGATCTGCTGGACAAGGGTTTCATACGACCCAGCACTTCACCATGGGGAGCCCTTATTTTGTTCGTCAAGAAGAAAGATGGGAGCTTAAGATTGTGTATAGACTACCGTGGGTTGAATAAACTTACCATTAAGAATAAGTATCCCCTGCCTTGGACTGAAGATTTATTCGATCAGTTAAAGGGAGCAGCAGTGTTTTCCAAGATCGACCTGTGATCTGGTTACCACCAGCTTAGGATCAAAGAAGCTGATATCTACAATACGGCTTTTGGAACACGTTATGGTCATTACGAGTTTTTGGTAATGCCTTTTGGATTAACCAACGCTCCATCTGATTTTATGGATCTGATGAATAGAGTTTTCCAGCCATTTTAGGATCAGTTTGTTATCGTATTTATGGTATCTTAGTGTATTCCAAGACCAGTTCAGAGCACACCAATCAGCTTAGGATAGTGCTACAAGTTTTGAAGGACAAGCGGCTGTTTGCTAAGTTTAGAAAGTGTGAGATTTGGCTGGAGAATGTTGCATTTCTAGGTCACATCGTTTCTAAGGATGGATTAGAAGTCGACCCAGCTAAGGTTGAAGCTGCGAGAGACTGGCCTGTGCACTGATCTGTATAAGAGGTGAGGAGCTTTTTAGGACTTGCTGGGGCGATTTATTCAAGGGTTCTCGAAGACAGCGGTTCCATTAACCTCACTGACAAGGAAACGAGTTAAGTTTGAATGGACCCCTAGTTGTCAGCAGAGTTTTGAGAAGTTGAAACAAGCGTTGATAGAAGCTCCAGTGCTAACCATTTCTTCTGGCAAGGGAATTTTGTTATCTACACAGATGCTTCCAAGCTGGGTTTAGGCGTTGTACTTGTAACGACCAGAATCTTTTATTGCCATAATTAGAAAGTTATAAGATTTGAGAGATTAAATTGAAATGCTATCTTATTCAAC
>KV020151.1:0-24511 GCA_001598015.1 Dorcoceras hygrometricum | reverse complement strand
CCTAAGTTCGTGATCTGTTTGATACTCCGAGCTGAACTGGTTTAGCGATCTGATTCAGCTTAGGTCCATTTTGAACTACTACTGTAAATCATGTTTAATCCTTCAGTTTTATTAGTTTTGGTTCGAAGGTGTAGCTCTAATATGTTCCGAGTTATAACCAATATTGAGCAAACAATTCATCAGCTTTGAGCTCTTCTATTCATTATTCATATCTATAGCCTGAGCTGATTCGAGTTTCTTCTTCAGTTGAATTCCAATGTACTCCTAGTAGCTTTCAAACATCAAATAAGTTTTAAAATAGCAAACCATATATGCATACGATCTTATTCAGATCAGATAAGAGCAGTTTAAAGAAGGTTTTATAGAAAGTTTAAAGGAAGTATATTTCAAAAGTTTTAGTGATTTGTGACGAATAACGGACGGTCAGTCATAGGGCGAGCGGGATTCCGGTCGACGGACCGGGGTGTCCCACCAAACATAGGGTGTGTGGTAATCGATCGACGAATCGAAGTGACCTACTAATAGATTTAAAGACTAAGTCGTGTGGACCACGACAAAAGGATCATTGGATCCCGCTCCACTCGGAACCAGTTTAAGCTTGATCAAGTGACTATGACCTAAGAAGAGCTTTTGTTCACACTTCACAACAGAAAGTGATGAATACTATGAGTTGTTATACAACTTAGTATTTGAGAAAGTGTATTCTTCAAAGATACTTCGTTTATCAGTTTACCAGTATAGCAGTTTTAAAGTTATTTGATATGCATGTACTGTGTGTGTTCGTTATTTTCATCTATACTTGTTGAGCCTCTAGGCTCACTAGTTTTCCTGAGTTCAGGTGATCGGGTTTAGAGGTTTCTGGTGGGTGAAGGCTGGATCATACCGGGAGGTGTTTATCGTGGAACCTACGTTTTCGTGCTATTCCAGATTACGTACTCATTGTTCAGCTTAGCTTCGAGATAAATCAGTTTGTAATCATTTGTGTCAGCTATTTCATATACAGTCATATGTAAACTGAACGAAATCAATTTGTAAAGTTTATCTATATTCGCACATTTTATAAGCTCTGAGCTATTCTATCAATTAACGATCTGAAATTTCTAATTTTGCATTATGGTCCAGAAATGTTTGGTTACTTCGTCTGGTGGCCAAATAAAGTTTAATATCCTTCAACTCATACCTTTCGATTATTAAAATTGGAAATTTGAGATAGGGCCTCACAAGTGATCCTGCCAAAAACAGCCTGGAAGTCTTCCAAAATTGACAGCTGACATAAATAGGTTCAGTGGTCCAAAAGTTTGACTTTTGCCATTTTAACGAGCTATTTAAACTTGTCAGATCGATGATATCTGATCGTTGATCAGGAACATGGTGGATCACGAGTGTATGCTCCAAGTAAACTAAATACTAAGGGAGAGTTCTAGTCGAATTGAGTTGTAACTGGAGTAGAACTCAAATAACTACATCTATAATTAATAGGTGTCTCCTATCCTTCATAATGTAAGTTGTCTAGCACAAACTTAAAACACTTTCTCCTCTTGTAACCTAAAGTCAACCGCCCCTCATCCCATCTAGGTTTCTTGGTCGTGACCCTCTCATCGCCGATCACCGTTTTTTACATGGAAACTTTTTTATCCGGAAAATCAATTTCATCTGGAACATGTATTTTGACCGGGAAACTTATTTTACCCAGAAAACATATTTTTTACCGGACGATGCAATTTATCCAAAAAACTCATTTTTACTAGAAACTCATTTTTAACGTTTTCATCCGAAAAAATAAGAGTAGTTAAAAAATATTTTTTCATCCTGAGGGAATGTTTTAATTGAAAACCTTTCATCCGGTGGATTCTCAAACATAAAAAAAGACTTTTATGGGATTTTAGGATTTTATCTGGAAGCTTTCTGTGTAAATTTCATAAGAGTGTTTGAAGATTTTAGAAAAAGGAAAATGTGAGAATTTTTACTAGCTTGTGACAAAGTAACGATGTGGTTGACAAATTTGGATTTTCAGACTCTAGTTCAAGATGCCTCTGCCAATTTGACGGCTTTGGATGCCGGCCACCGCACCGGAATGCCTCCACCACCTTGACTTCATGTGGAATCGGTCTTTGGTTCGGGGTACCTCGTCAAACTTGGATCATTGCATGCTTGATCAAACAACTATAATTGATGACAAAAAATGGTCCCACTGATACATATTGGAAAATATTTTCCAAATATTTGAGGATTTACATTGAGTAAAGTTGTGGAAACTAGATTATTAATTTATGCAATCTATTATGTATGAATTGTTATATTTGGAACTATTTGTTGAACTGTTAGGCTCATTAGATTTCATGGATGCAGGTTAGAAAGACTAGGTTGTTAGGATCAAGCACTTTCCAGTAGGACAAAGCTATATTTATTTCCATATATATGTGGCAACAGAGAGCGTATCTTTTGTGTATGTTAAAGTCGAGCTATTAGGCTCATGAGTTTGGGATGTGCGTGTCTAAATGTTGTTGCTGCCTCAAAGCTTTTATAGATTAGTCTTACCTTCCCTTAATGTCAACCCTATTCTCAGCAAAGATAATATCACACGTTAAGATCTATCATCACTTCTTTATGACCCACATAGTCGACCAGATCAAGCAACATAGCATCAACATTTTGAACCACATGAGTTTCCTAGGTGGTCACCCATCCAAGTACTACTCTCATTAAATGCACGTTTAACCCAACAATCCCCCACAAGAAGTATAGAAATATGCTCCTTTGGGATACTAGAACCGATGTTTCATTCTGATACCAAATTTTTAGGATCATACACTTACCATTAGGTCAAAAGCTATAGCCTTTAGCTAATGTACAACTTTATTTTCTTTACATGTGGCACCACAGAGTGTATTTATTGTGTGTGTTATGGTAGACCTGCTATGCCTATAAGTTCGGGGAGGTTCATGTCTAACCATTGGTGCTTTGCCATATCCCTTTAGAGATCAGTATTACCCTTCTCCCACAGTCGGCCCTATCCCAACAGAGATAGTATTATCCATTAAGATCTAACGTCACTATTTTATGGTTCACCTAATCAACCAGATCAAGAGGCGCAACGTCAGTAGCTTGACGTACGAGAGCTTCACAGAAGGTCACCCATCCCAGTACTACTTTTCTTATGCACACTTAACTCAACATAGGTGGAGCTATCAGCAAGGATGTATGGCTGGGTCTGATTGAGAGCACTTATTTGGACATGTTTCTGCTCAAGTTTTGAGTTTTATGAATAAATGATTTTAGTACTGTTACATTGGATCTCTAGATAAATATTTGAAAGTTTGATTTTGCGATGACAATTCCAAATTGAAAGGTTTATGTCCGGAAGTAGTGTCAAAAAAAGAATTTCCTCGGTTTGTTAAAAGTTTGGGATGTTTCAACTTTGTATCAGAGCATAGTCCTGAGAAATAAGTGCTCACCTCCAGTTCAGGATAGTTCTCGCATAGCCTCACCACCAAGTATAAAAGTTTAAATGTATAAATGTTAAGTCAAAATTTTAAGTGTTTATATGTTAATTTTTAGTTTTTTTGAGTTATGCATGTATTTCATAAAGTTCGAGTTTAAAAATTAACTTAAAACTTTATGACAAGCCCCTTTTTATGGGATGCAAAAACCCTAACGTGCATATGATCATGTGGAGAGTTGGGGTTATTTGATAGATAATGTCAGGAATAGGGATAGAAAGAGAAAGAGTGGACTTCCTTGAAATGAATGTTGATGCAAACATTGGAGAGCAAGATTGGAGCGATTCGCGGGTCAAGCTAGAAAAGAAATAGGTAAACCAGCTGTCCGAGGAGAAACTCAAGAGGATCCACAGGAGCAATTCAGGCACCAACAAACTAAGGAGTTTACTGGCACTACTGATAAGCTCGTGACAGAGAGTGGGATCAAATCCTTGGAGGTGCTTTTTGAATACCTGCAATTGGCCAACCTGGACCTACCCAGGTGTGCCATCTACATGTTGAGGGATGATGCCATGATTTGGTGGGAGGGAGCTAAATTGATGGTTGTCTTAGTCACCCTCACTTGTAAAAGATTTAAGGATGTGTCTATGATCAGTACTTCATAGTTGATGGGCTTTTAGAGCTAAAAAGTGAGTTTCTGATCTTAAGCAAGGGAGTTGTTTGTGAGAGTGTACGTCCACTAAGTCGAAATGGATTGCTATTCTGTCATTTTGATTTGAGTGAATGCTGAGGAGAAGTTGAGGCATTTTGTTGATGGACTCCCAAAATTCAAGCACGACGTTAGGCTAGCATATCCTAAAGACTTTAGGGATGCAATGGAAAAGGCATTGAGGGTTGAGCAAGAATGGAAGGAGATAGACGAAGAGAGGAATGCCAAGTCTGTATAGCCCAGAAATTCAATGTATTTCAAAAATAGAAATCAAGGCTCATAGCGACCACAGGGGCAGTAACCACCAGCTACCGCTGCACTCAAAGTGAAAGATAAGCCTATATGTCCTAAGTGTCTGAAGAATCATGCTGGACAATGCAAAAGGTGGATGAATGTTTGCTTTAAGTGTGGATGAGGTGGCCACTTTGTCAAGGAATGTTAGCAATAGAACAATCAGTTAAGGAAGGTCCTTTGTGATGACGGAAGAGCAGACGGATCCAAAAAACACCGTAATGATTGTTACGAAAATTTGAGATAGCATACCTACTGCTTTGACAGATTATGGTTCTAAACATTTGTTTCAATATGAATATTTGGCCATGAGGTTGTCTGTTTGCTTGAAAACTTGATGGTGTGGTATAGAGTGACCGTCTCCTTTGTAGGATCGAGCACTTGCCGTTTTACCAAAAGCTATAGCTGGTGGTAATGGTACAACTCCAATCTTTTAAACCTTATAACAACTCAAGCGCCACGGTTCGACTAGCAGGGACAATTATTATACTTATATAATCCCCCTTCAAATAATTGCACTCCTTGAAATCAATGGGAATCGGACTGCTGGCCTTGGCTCTGATACCAATTGTAGGATCAAACGCTTGCCGATTTACCAAAAGCTATAGCTGGTGGTAACTGAAACACCCTCAAACTATTTTTATTTTTCTAGTAATATAAATGCGGAAAAAAACTGTAAGGTAAACTCGAAAGCTTTGATAAAACTCGATAACATAAAATACATAGAAATTTAAAACAGAGTCTAAGAACCAAAGAAATCCTCCTAGTCATACTACACAACCTCAACGAAGAAAAGAAGAGTATTTTCACCAAAACACCATACCGAAATGTGAGGGCCCGTTATCCTAATCATAATTTATGAACATGCAATTAGGATTAATTCATAAACAGCAGAAAACGGGTTAAAATTTTCGTGCTTTTGGGCCTGTAATATTTTTCGGCATGACCTCCCCGTAAATCGGACATACCAGAAAACTCGAATACTCAAAATAACTCAAATATATTCTCAGCAAACATAACAAGCCAACTGTAACAAGAAAATTCCAACAAAATAACATAAAGCCGATGTGGCTTGCTAAATACATACTACGGTACAAAACCAACGTCAATTATATACATACTATCTGGGAGACAACAAAATATATACCCAAAACAAATGAGCCCACTCTCACGGAGCTCTGGTACTTCCTGACGCCTCCTCTCTAGCGCCTGAAGTAGATCCACCTGTACTCCCTGCCATGTCCACACACAAAGACACGACAGCCCCTTTCGGGGTCAGTAACCCGAGTACGAGACATCAAAGAAAATCACAACGTAAGACACAGAAATGCAATGATGCCGTTCATGAATGCAATGCATGTACAGGTGCAAATATCTCAGGATATCAGGATATCAGGAATCAAAGAATCGATATACCAAGTCAATATGCTCGAGCTGGTTCACAACCTCAGTGAACCGTTTCAAGGGATATGGCTCCACTCCCGAAGCCAGTAACTACCTAAACCGGACCGAATCAGGGTGTCCAAAATCCACATGACACTCATCATCATAATATCATATAAAGATCTCAACCGAATATCACGGTTATCAAAGGTAGATAGGCTCAATATGATATGTTCAGTAGCATTGATGTGACTGACTAAAATCAAATGTGTGTTGACAAAATAAATATTTTATTTTGCACATCAATTACTAACTGATAATATGCAAGTCAGCATATAATCACGTAATTCAACAAATAACAAATAAATCATACACAATCCCATCACAAGTCTCTGTCAGACATTGTGAAATTAAATGATCTCTACGTACCTCAATTCAGCAATTATCAATAATTCTAGCTTCAAGAACTCCTGAATACTCCAATTTCGGATAGATAACCTGAATATCAATTTAAATGACCTTAAATAATAGAATTCATTTTAAATGCCTAAAAGTCGCATATTTATTTTGGCAATATTCAATACTAATTCCCAAATCATATAAATTCTACTTATTTCTTATCTTATCAAATTTATTTTCGAACTATGTTCCAAAGCCCGGTCAATACCTTGACTTGCAGTCAATCTTTGACCTACAATTGCAATTACGAACAATATCAGTATCATATATTAAAATCGAGTTAGTCGACATAAAAGCTGGAAACAGGGCTGAATATAAACCTCCTCGGCCTGAAAATACAAACTCCGGCGACAACAGGCGGCGGCGGCCTCCGGCGACGGCGACGGCTCAGGCGAGTTTTCGACTGGCGCGACAAAAATTAACAAACTTGGTATCAAAACGTAGATATCGTCGCAAGAGTTTGAAAAATGTATCTCGTTTTATTTTTCCGACGACGGGGTGGCCGGAAACGACGAAAAACGCTGGCGGTCTCCGGCGACTTTCCGGTAGACGCACAAAAACGTGGTAAAAGTGGTATAGAAATGTAAGTATCGTCGAGTAGATTCCGAATATATATTTACTTGAATTTTTCGGGCAACCAGGTGTCCGGAATCGAAGGAAAACCGTGACGGTCGGAAAAGGTGAATAGTAAGGAGAGAGAAACCGAAAAAACTTATGCAGCCGAGGGAAGAAGACGCGTGCACTGTGTAATTCGATTGTGCAATTTCTTATTTTATTTTCTTTTATTTTTTATTTTTATTTTTATTTTTATTTATTTATTTTTTAAGTTTATCCTTATGTGGGACCCCGTCCTCACACGAAACCTAAATAAAAATAATAATCTATTCTCTCTCTCATCATGAGCGGAAAACGCAATGTCGTTAGGAATGTGCCAACTGAACTGCCATCCACTCAAAGGTCCTGCCCCTCAGCCTCAATCTCCACGTTATTTGCACCAATCAAACATAGTGAGCCTAGGGACTCATGGAGGTATAGAAAGTACTAAATAACACAAGAACATACATTAAAGTAATTGTAATCAAATAATTTTTTTCAAACTTTAGATAACATAAGAAAAAATCACTCGAATCATTTTCCTTAAAATTCATGCATAGGCAATAAACTCGTAAATAAAAGATTTTCTAGTGAACTCCGTTTCTCGACTATGGTCCCTCAACCTCAAGTCGCCTGATCAAGCTAAATAATACCACGACACCAGGTTGGAAAGGCACCCCAGTAATTTTCTGGAGCCCAGTACTGGAGTGCCTCAAATGTAAAGGCACTTCAGTACTTATCTGAAGCCCAATACGTGTCAATTTGATATGGCCAAACGGGACGTCTCCTGGCCTCATATTTATCATGTTGATATGGCCAAACGGAACGTCTCCCAGCCCCATATATGTCAAATTTAGAACACCACGTCCAAGTCTCATCCTTCAAAATATTTTCATCTTTCGTTCAACTTTCAACCTAAAAACTTTTTCCTCATACCTTATGCCTCAATATAAACTTCATGCCTCAAAATTAGACTTTTCTCTTCACCTCAAAATTACGTAAAACTGCAGAATGCATAAAAATCTCAAAACTGCTCGAACATCATAAAATATCTTAAAAATCATCATTTTACATTTTTCATGACAGTGGGTTGCCCCTAGAACTCAAAACCCGATCTGAATGCGCAGATCAGCTCGCGTTGATCAGCTCAGAATGCAGGGTTCAGCTTACGGTAATCTGCACAGTGTACCACGTGGTTCAGATCACACGTAAACAGCTTAGCTTAGGTGGCCAAATCACAATATAGCCTCTCCGCTCGCATTACTCAAGTCTGCACGTCTACACATGTCAGCTCCGGATTCTGTCCAAAGCGTGCTCTGAAAATAGATCAGAGCACTCGATCAGTTTAGAGCATGCAGACCATCTCGTCCACCTAGATCAGCTTGGGGCTGCGGATCAGACCACGAATTGAAAACATCTCATAGCACTTGATTAGTTTAGGGTACGCAGACTAGCTCGCAACCCAGAACAGCTTAGGGTCCTCTACGCAGCTTACGGTGCCCGTTACAGCGTATGTTACCCACTGCAGATTATGATTCCCCTATAGCTTAAGACGTCCACTTTAGCTTACGGTGCCCACTTCAGCTTACGGTGCCCTCTACAACTCACAGTGGTCACTTCAGCTCACGGTAGTCACTTCAGCTTGTGGTGGTCGCTTCAGCTCTCGGTGGTCACTTCACCTCCGCAAGCTGAAGTGACCACCGCGAGCTGAAATGACCATGGCTGTGGATCAGACCACGCATTGAAAACATCTCATAGCACTCGATTAGTTTAGGGTACGCAGACTAGCTCGCAACCCAGAACATCTTAGGGTCCTCTACTCAGCTTACGGTGCCCATTACAGCTTATGGTACCCACTGCAGCTTATGATTCCCCTACAGCTTACGACGTCCACTTTAGCTTACGGTGCCCACTTCAGCTTACGGTGCCCTCTACAACTCACAGTGGTCACTTCAGCTCACGGTAGTCACTTCAGCTTGTGGTGGTCGCTTCAGCTCGCGGTGGTCATTTCAGCTCGCGGTGGTTACTTCAGCTTGGGAGGTCACTTCAGCTTACGGTGGTCAACTCAGCTTACGGGGGGGCCAAATCAGCTTATGGGGGAGTCAACTCAGCTTAGGATGGTCAACTCAGCTTAGGACGGTCGACTCAGTTTACGGGGGTCAAATCAATTTACAGGGGTCAACTCAGCTTAGGACGATCAACTCAGCTTAAGGGAGGTCAAATCAGCTTGGGACAGTCAACTCAGCTTACGCTCAAAGAAGGAAAAATAGCTTAGGCTCAAGAGGGAAAAACAACTTAGGCTCAAGAAGGGAAAACAACTTACATTCAACAGGGAAAGACAACTTACGGGTTAAACTTACGCTCATAGACGGAAGGAACAGTTTACAAAACCCAGATTACAAAAGAACCTACGGCTCACGCAGGGGAAACAACTTATAAAACCCAGTTTACAGAAAACAATTTACGACTCAATAGGACAAAACCCCAATCCACCTTCGACCTCTGGCCCTTCTTCCTAGGCATCAACAGCCCTTACACCCTGCTCTAAACCGCACCATTGCTCAGCTTAGCCTCAACAGTCAACAAACCCTCGACACTTTTCCACTACTAAACTTCTAGGCAGTCTCGTCATGTTTAAAAAGTACAGATACATCGCATAACCTCAAATTCATACTCTCAAAAATTAATAAAAATCGAAAACTTAAACATACAAATAGTAATATTAGAGATGCGGTCAAAGGAGATTTTGTACTTGACTTGTATTAAGAACTTACAGATTGGTGTCACGTGGCTGGACGGGATGAGAACGCCGCTGATTTTTGCTCCGAAAAGCTCTAAGCTGATGGGGATGGGGATGGCGGTGGGGGGGAGGGGAGGCGGCGCTACAGGAAGAACTAAGGTTCTCTCTTTTTTCTTTTGGAAATAGTAGTGTGTGTGTGTATATGCAGGGGCCGAACTATTAGTTAAATAGAGAAGGAATTTGTGGTTTAAAACTTGTCAAAAGATAATGCTATCCAAGAATTAAAAGTGCTACTCAGTTCTCTATCTCCCTCATGAAATTTCGAAATTTTGGATAAATATTGGGGGATAAACTTGTTTTAAGAATATAGACTTTTTTTAAAATTTCACTACTATGAATTTTTCCAAGCTTAGGCAATGGGTCAAAAACTTAATTTTATAAAAATCATCTTTACCTCGATGTTCCCATCGTCTCATTCCGGTCTCGTAGCACCTATATTAAAAATTCTGAAAATGTACTCGTCATAAAATAATATAAATAATTAAATAGCGTAGGAAATTAAAAGAACAAAAGTCAAATATAGGCTATTAGAATAAAGAGAAAAATAATAACTAACATAGCGATTCTATGCCTGAATTCGACATCATTCTAGGTGTGTACTAGTTGAAAAAAAATGAGGCGATGATCGATTTTAAATGAAGGACAATGAAAGTTAAACCACCTTAAGGGATCATCTTCTATTTGAGGCAATTCAAAATAAGAAGGTTTCTCACTTTTATTAGCAAGGATGGCAGAGTTGCATGAGGAAGGATGTCAGGATTCCTAGGTAATGTCACTGTCATATCGGAGGATGGTAGGCAATCATTTGTGGATGTCAACGTGCCAGTGATTTTTTTTTTAGAGATTTTATGATGAAATTTCTAGACTTCAACCAGACAGTGAACTCGAGTTTCCATCGAGCTAGTACCAAATGCAGCTCTTGTATCCAAGGCACCTTACAAGCTAGCCACAACTGAAATGAAAGAGCTAAATCAACAAATTACATCCCAGTTTATCACCATACGGCGCTTCGGTGCTATTTCTAAAGGAGAGGTGGCAATAGGAGACTATGCATCGATCACAGGGAGTTGAATAGTTGATGGTGAAGAACAATACCCTTTACCGATGATCTAGGATTTTCTTGACCAAATCAGGGGCAGAGGTATTTCCAAAGATATCGACAATATGGATATTTCCAGCTGAATATTAAGAAGGCAAATTCTACAAGACAACTTTCAGAACTCTTGTGGGAACTACTAGTTGTTTTTATTCCTTTCATACTAACGAATGCACCATAAGTTTTGACTTGATGAATGGAGTGCTTAAGCCATTATTGGCTTGATCTATAAAAAAAAGTCAAAAGAAACACACTGAGCATTCCAAGACAGTGTTACGAGTCTTGAAGGACAACCAGTTTTTTGCTAAATGTAGGAACTTTGAATTTTGGCAGGAGAGGGTTGTCTTCCTTGGCCATGTGGTCTCGAGGAATAGAGTTGAGGTGGATACAAATAATTTTGAGGCAGCGAGAGAATGGCTAGTGCTAACTGGGATCCATAATTGTTGGGTTTATCATACTATATGGATTTCATTAAGGGATTTTCAAAATTGGCAGTTCTTTTGACTTCCTTATTGAAAAAGAACGCCACATACGAGTGGATCTATGAGTGCCAGAAGGGTTTCAAGGAACTGAAACCAAAGATGATGAAAGCACCACTCTTAGCAATGCCACCTAATCAAGGGAATTATGTTATATACTGCAATGCATCAAAGCTGGTACTAGGTGAAGTACCAAAGGAAGACAAGAAGGTGATGATTGTCTATGCCTCTAGGCAGTTAAATAATCATGAAAAGAAATACCCTACTCACACCTTAGATTTGGAGGTTGTAGTGTTTGATCTGAGATTTGGTGGCACTATTTGTATACACAGAAATGTGAGATTTTACAGACCATAAAAGTTCCAAGTATTCTTCACATAGAAGGAGCTGAATATGTGATAGTAGTGATGGTCAAAATTGGTAAAGGATTACACTGTAACTCACTATCGTCAGGGCAAGGCCAATGTGGTGGCTGAGACTTGAGTTAGAAAGCAGTGGGGCTAGCGCAATTGATAGTTCAAAGACCTCTAGCAATAGAAATCGAGAGATTGAACTTAGAGGTGATTAATATTGAGTGTGCCAAGAAATTGGCTGCACTAATAGTCCTGACCATGTTGAGAGGTCGAACCAAAAAGATCAGCTGAGGGATAAATAGTTAGACAAGCGGAGACAAACGAATGCTGAGTAATACATCTCCATACTCCATATATGCTGGAGGACAAATATGTTTAAAGATCTGCATCAATTGTACTAGGGGCCAGGAATGAAGTGCGACTTGCCAACAAGTGAAAGTCAAACATTAGCATCCAGCTGGGATGTTGAGACACTCCCTATACCAGAGTGGAAATATAAGAGTATCATGATGGATTTTTTCGTGAGTCTACCGATGACTTTGCAAGGTTCCAACTCGATATGAGTCACAATTGATTGTCAACCTAAATCAGCTCACTTTATTGATTGAAGACAACGTGTAACATGAACAAGTACGCTGATATATACATAAAGAAGATAGTCAGCCTACATGGATTCTAGCTTCTATTTGTGAGATAGTGATCTGCTGTTTACTTTGGCATTATAGATGAGTTTTCATCAGGGATGGTCACAAATTTAGCTTTCATCACGACTGTTCATCATCAAACGGATGCGTAATCAGAGAGAGTGATTCAAACTCTTGAAGATCTATTGAGATCTTGTGTGATAGATATTACAGGGAGTTGGGATTTGAAGCTACAACTACCTGTGTTCACATATAATAACAGATACCAAATTTTGAAAAAATGGCTCCTTATGAAGCACTATATTATCATAAATGCAAGACACTAATTCTGTTTGATTAGGTGGGTGAGCATACTGAGTTGGGACCCGAGATTTTAGAAAGACAGCTAAGGTAATTATAGAGTCCGATATAGGATGATAATGGCTTAGAGGCAACAAAACATTTATGCAGACATGCGTCGCCACGAGTTGGATTTCAAATTAGGAGATCATGGTATTCATTAAAGTGGCTCATGAGAAAGGTGTTACAAGGTTCCATAGGAAAGAGAACTTGTGGAGATCTAGAAGATTTGTGGATTAATTAAGGAGGTTACTCGAGTTTAGCATGGATCATCTCAGGCGTGAGCTGATCTGAGTGGAACAGTTCTGAGCTGAACTGCTTTGTTGGGCGTAGCGCTGGTTTTTGGCCGTGAGCTGTTTTGGGGGAAAATTGCTTAGGGGCGAGCAGCTCTGGGAATTGATGTATAAGTATAAGCTGTTAGGAGCTGGAACGTAAGCTGGGTTCAGCTTGGGGATGCTCAGGTTGGCCTGAGCTGAGCATTCAGATCGTGCGTGTTGTTCCATGCTAGTTAGTGGTATCATTTTAGGCGTAAGTTGGCAGTAATGTTCTATGTAGACAAGCACTGTTTGTAGTTTTCAGCTAAGGCGAGAGCTATTCGTGGTTATCAGATCGAGCACGAGCTTTTGTGGTCATCAGGTTTGGCGAGAACTGGTTGGATGGCGTGAGCTGACCAGTGCGTGATCTGGTCTGTTGATGCGATCTAATGATGTTGTGCATGGTGTGAGCTATTTTATATGGTCAGATCAGGTGTGAGTTGATCTAGCTCTTCTAGTTTGGAAGGAGCGCGATCTGCATGCACGAAAGCTTGTTTAGTGTATGAGAGCTGGACCGCTTGCGACAATTGATCTATGAGCGTGATCTGAGTAGCGAGCGTGATCTGTTGGGAGCATGACCTGTTGGTGAGTGTGATCTGAGTAGCGAGCATGATCTATGGGGATCATGATCTGTTTGTGTGCACAAGCTGATTTCGTAAGCGTGCTGAGCTGCATGCCTAAGATGGTATCAGCTTTGAGACCTAATCTAGTCGGTGGCTACTGTAGATCAGATCCCCGGGACTTAAGTATATACATATTGAATTTGACCAAGTGTTCGCCATTATTTTCCAGCACTTAGATATTTTTTCGTTCCTCGAGAGCTCGAACTCTTACCCTATCGTGAAAACATTGTTACTGTCTACAGAACCCTATTTCTCCGATTGTCGGCGGTAGATGTCTTAGCTCGGAGCGAGGCTGGTGTCTTTGTGTTCCTCTCTTCGAGATCGTCCTTTCTATACCTATTTTTGAGCCTTTGTTTGGCTGGAAGTGTGAGCGCAATGATAGTCGAGGCGTATGAATTTTCACGATTTTCCAGCAAGTTGGTCTTCTAGATCTGGTAGCGTCTTCGGGTAAGTGTTAGTTCTTGTTCTTAGCTTCGACTAGAACCAATTATCATATTTGGGGTGTAGGTTCGAGCTGGGTTGAGCTGGAAGCTCCCGGCTCTGCTTCTATCGTAGTCTATTCCTGAGCTGATTTCGTATAGTTGAGCAGGTTGTATCTTGGTGTTCGACTGAGCGTCTCTGTAAAGATTTCTCCACGATACCTGGGAAAAAACAGCAGACGGTTGGCTAGAACTGTTGGTTTCAGAACGCGAGCTGTCTGGTGTTGGTATTCTGTTCTTCTCGTGCGAACTTCTTGAGGTATTTGTTGTTAGGATTTGAGGTACGGATGTGAGCTTATACTTACAGCTTTGATATAGGCATGGATATATCTTTATGCATGCTGATATGCCTAGCAGTGTGTATGTGTGCTGATTTTTTGTGGTTTCTTGCTTATGTCTTATCGTTGTATGTTGCAATCTGCTGGTTTTACATACACGCATCTCATTTTGAGCTTATACCCTTGTTAACCAATTTTTGTCGCTGATCTGTTAGTACCAGGAAGCGTTCTTTTGAAAATAAAATGAGGACAAGCGGGTAGCACCTGTATACCTCTTCTCCCTGCTGTGGGTTGTTTTGCAGCTATGAGACGAGTGGATAGCAACCACGCTCTCATGAGTTTAGGGCACCAGCGGGTTGAGCTGTTTTGTTGTGCTTCTGGTACTGCTTGTGAGACGAGGGGGTAGCGCCCATATACTCACACGCTGTGGCCACAACTGTTTGATCGCCAGCTGAAGTGCTGTTTCTTGAGCTCCGATGATCCTTTCACCTGGCATGCATTGCATATCACGTCTTGTGCTATCTAATTGTTGTTTTATGATTGCTCTCCATATTAGGGTTCGATCCCTTGTCCCTCCATGGCTGTTTGGTTGTTTTGTTGCCATTCAGGTTACCCGGGTATGTCAGCTGGCCCAGGGGGTGTATCAGCTAGTGGAGCCTCGAGGGATTGATCGAGTGTCCCAGATACATATATATAAATTTTTCATCGAGTCGATTACCGGGGAATGCCCCATGTAATTGTTGTTGTTAGATTCGATGTTGGTTTTGTTCGGATACATTGTTGGAATTGAATTCTTATGCGATGTGTTATGTATGGTTTTCATTATAAAACCTTTATTTTGAGTATCGGTGTATTTTTAAGTTGAGATTTTCGCTAAGGCCAAAAAGAAATAAATTAATCACTTTTAAGCTTCCATGCTTTAGCGTTAATTGCATGCTTATTCTGTGATTAAGAGCATCGAACCTGACAACTTGTGTGTAAAGTACATTGGTATACCATACTGTGAGGGCCGTTATCCTAATAACTTTTTTTAACATAAATTAGTATTAATTAATAAACAGTTGAAACAAGTTAAAATTTTATGTTTGGTCCTATAAAATTTTCGGCATGACTTCCCTGTAAATAGGACATACAAGAAAAATAAATTATCCAAAATAACTCATATATATTCTCAATAAACATAACGATAACGATATAATTCGGTACAAACCAATCACCATAACACATCATTGATATACAAGGGAAAACAAACATCTACCTCTTACCCAACTGACCAAGAAGGATGTGAGATTTATTTTTTCAGATGAATGTGATTAGAATTTTCTGTCATTGGAAGAAAAGTTGACAACCGCACCTGTATTGACATTGTCATCTGGATCTGGTGGAATTGTGGTTTGTACTGATCATCAACTAAAGGATTGTGATGTGTTTTGATGCAACATGAGAAATTTATTGCTTATGCTTCGAGGCAATTTAAGACGCATGAATCTCTTAATCCAATTAATGACCTAGAACTAGTAGCCATTGATTTAATTTAAATATTTGGCGACATTATCTATATGGTGAGCTGTTCGTTATTTACTCAAATAATAAAAGTTTGAAATTTTGTTCACTCAATCTAAATTGAATATGAGACCAAGACGATGGTTAGATCAATTGAAAGATTTTATGTTAGACCCGGAGTAATAAAACAGAGATTAAACACGCAAGTAACCTCAATCTGCGGAAGCGTAAAAAGTGGATAAAATTTTTCTTTTCGGCCTGACTAGAATTTATACATAAAATATGCGTATACTCAAAATACAGGTTCCATTAAAATCAGCAATACCAAATACAAACTTCAAGAAGTAGCCAACAACAACAAGTATTCCAAAGCAACACCATTCATAGATTCTGAAATACAATAGCAGCTCGGGGAATTCCTCGGCACAGACTCGATGACACTATATATATATATAAATATATAGCTGGGACACTCTATCAACCCCTCAGGGCACTGCTAGCTGACGCACCTCATGGGCTAGCTGATGAACCTGGGAAACCTGAATGGCACACAAACAACCAAAAAATCTGATACCCTCTGCTGATCTGATACAAAAGCCTCTGTACTGAAACTGATACTGAAATACTTGACCTGATAACTGTCATAACCCGAATACCCAAATCTGATATACTCTGATCTGAATTTTTCAACCCAAATAACTGAGATCTGAATTCCTCTGTTAAATACGCTTCGCTCTTTTCTGATCTGATAAACTTATCCTGCTAGCTCAAATCTGATAAATGCTCTTCCTGATACAGCCACGAATACTAACGTCCAGATCTGAAATACTTCCTTCTCTTCTGCAAATGCTTAACATCCAGATCTTAATCTTAAGTTCAGTTCTTAGCCTTATTTTTGTTATCACCAAAACTTATAAATTTTATCTTAACAATTTCTCCCTTTTTGGTGATGACAAAACATAGCAGCCTACAACTTAAAGAGATACGAAAGAGATTGCTCAAATTCGTGCTATATATTCAATACGAAGACGATAATTACAAAAGATTTGTACAAGAACTGAAAATATCAAAATCTGTTCAGTCTCCTCCAAGACAATATCTAAATCCTCTTTGTCTTGAACTACTTTGCGAACCACTTCTTCTCTTCCTCGAAGGTTCACTTCTACTGCCTCCACCAGGTCTGTTTTTATCGTCAGAAGGCGGTGGACCTCGGATGCTACTCATTTCCCCCTTTTTTGCATCACCGCCCCTATTAATGTAGGCAACGAGTTCAGATAACTGAGCGGTGAGGGTATTGAAATTCTCATGTGCTTTCACACAGAATTCCATCAGATCATTCGAAAGAGCAGCTTTATGGTCTTGGACCTCCTTACGAAAACATACAGTTCGAGACAACGCTGCTTTCTGAGCTTGCATCTCCTTATGGAGAACATCGGTTTGAACAAGAACAACCCTGTCTTGATTATCAGATCTGGTAAGAAATGCAGTCTCAAGTCTTGAGATCTTCGTAAAAAGTGCGGCCTTGAGCTTCTCAATGTGAAATCTGGATTGCACTTGCGCAAGTGAAATTTGATCAACCGAAGCTTTGAGATGTGCAAACGCGTCTGTATAATCGTTAGAAGAGACAATAGCAGTAGGCATTGAAGTCTGAGCATCAGGTGTCCCTTCATTCACAAAATCAATTGGAATAGAGGTGGAAGAATTTGAATCCGCATCTGGATGTCGCTGGAAGTACCAAGAGATTTTGCAGCAACTGTATCTGGAGATAGTACGCTGATAGAATCTACAATTCATATACATTACTGAACATTATTAACAGTCTTCTCGGAATCCCACTTCTATCTACAACGGGTCCGACAGCTACTAAATCTGTACAAAGATTATGTGTCCCAACTGGTTCCAGATGTCCAAAAAGATGGAACTGGAAAATATCTGTACAAACTCTAGCCCAGCCCCAAGTCTTAACGATAGGTGGAGAGCACACAACTTGTACTGGCTCAATAAAAATACAAATCGATGCAATCGTATCTACAAAAATCCTTTGAGGCAACAGCTCCCACTTATGAGAAATAGGAGCCCTGCGATCTCGGACCCACTGATCGAATCCTTCTTGAACTGTCCACGATCCGTTGATTAAAAACAAATACCTAATCCAGCAGGTACACCTAATGTTTGTATTAGATCGGCCAATAACTGCACCACGATCTATATTGACTCCTTCAAACAATCTTGTGTTAGTAGGCTGTGTCCATTCTATATTGTGCTCTCTCATCTGATTTGCCAGGCCCGGTGCGCTAATACATAGATAATTACACAATTATGCGGAAGCAACAAAATCAGGGCATAAAATTTTTTTCGAAATTAGCCTGATCCAATATCATTCAAAATAAGTTTCATAATCAAAATATTAGTTTAACTCAAAACTCAACAACACAACAGGTAACAAATAACAAGTAGTAAATCAACTACAGATATCCTCAGTAAAATAAAGACATAGGACATTCCCTGGCATAATATAGATACATAACACTAGGACTCAAATCAAAATGAGGATCGACCAGCTGAAGCACCACTCTGTCCATCCTGGTTACTTGAAGAACCTGCCAAATCCAATACAGACCAAGGTAGCCCAAAATAGGGAAAATATACAAGGTCAAAAATCAGTACGAAGAGCACAATAAAGCAACAGTCATATCAGATAATGCAATATTTCAAACTTGCAATGCATGAGGGCTACCAAGAATCATCGGTAGGCAAAAAGAAGAAGAGCACAACGACTCAGCTGTGCATATCTCATCATCATCCTGCAATCTTCAGGTGCGATGATTCAGCCGACCATCACAGGGCAGTGATAATCAGGCACGACGACTCAGTCGGCCACCACATCAAAAGCAGCGTTGGACCTTTCAGGCACGACGAATCAGTCGGCCGATCACAACGTTCAAAGGAATCAGGCTCAATATGTATGCGTGAATGCACAGCATACTCATTCTTAATTCAATGCATATAACTCACACGCACATTAAGCAGATAAGAACACATAATCAGCTTCATAAACAAACAGCGCATAGATCACAGCAATATACACGAAATAAATATCCCAAAGTTGATATCAAAGCTGCTAAGTCAAGCTCAATTCGTACCTCAAATCTCAATTCTACCTCGACAGATCTCACCAGGGCACGGCACCAACGTTTGCTCAAATCTGCTTCCTCACTGACTCACGGCGAAGCTTAATAGGAACCACTCAAAGCTCAAATCTGAACGGGGAAAACCATCGACTGGAATTCGTGAAGTTACTTGAACCTGCAACTACTCCGCTCCTCTTCCACAAGTCAATCTACAACTCCAAACTTGTATCAATCGAAAGAGCTAAGCAAGACAAACCCAGCGCCACCAATCTCGCTCCAAACAACGGTGGAAATTGACGGCAATCTAACGGAGAAGGGTTTGGATGAACATTACTAATCGAGGGTTTCGAAGTAAAGAGATAAGAAATGTCGGGTTGAAAAATGACTAAGGTGTCGATCGCTACTTAGCATTTAAATCCTTCAGTCAACGCTATAGTGAAAGTCAACACCGACTTATTCAGATCTCATCAACAACTCATATCTTAGCACTAAGGCAAAAGCCCCCTAGTTCTGGCCTCAGCGATAACTCAAATCTGTCTTCGCTACGCTAAACAAGCGTTACTAATCAAAACGGCATCACATAGGAGTCCCGCTCACTAACACTAAACGACGTCGCGCGGCCTCAAATCTGAAACAGATCTACGCACTAAGATCCGCTAACACTCATCCAGATTTGATCAAATCTGAGATCCTCAACCGCACCGGTTTACTCCAAACTCACGAACCAGACTGATCCAAATAGTACCGTTGACCAACGCTTGACTTCTTTTCGCTAACCAAATATGTCCCTCTCTCAATACCAGATCTGACTAGCGCCTAAAATGACATCGTATCACTTATATTCACCCACGTAAACCAAAACGCCATCGTTTTAACTTCCCGCTCGTGGTAACGCACTCAAACCAGCGAGGACCAGATCTGGACACCCAGATCTCACTCAAATCTAAGAAATCCAAAATTCAGATTTCGACATAGAATTCGCCAAGTGTTACTTCCAGTCAAACCCGATATTTACCAGCACTCAAATCTGATCTATACCAAATCTGAAAAGAAGAAAATCATCAACGAGTTAACCAATTCTCTCAAGCATGAAAATTCGATGACCAACATCTCATTGGTTAATCCTATTCAGATCTGAGCATTACGCTAATCACCAAAATACAGATTTCTAGTCCTCACAAGACCACTTCACTGTACCAGCTCAGGTATGCAGACGCCAAAACCAGAACGTGACCTTAGACCAGCTCGGAGCATCCAACACATCTCTAAGCTGGTGTCCAGCTCGCACAACATAGGAAATCCCAAAGCTGCTCACCTCTAAGCAGGTGTCCCCAAAACCATCTCGCGACAGAACTTAGACCAGCACAACAAAGCATTCCAGCTCAGAGCTATCCTCTCAGACCAGCTCGCGCCTGATCTCTAACACAAACCCTAAGGTTACCAACAGCATATACCAATTATCCTAATTAAGCTGATCGTTCACCGGTTCACAAGATACACCCAGCTCAGCGCTCAACTTGCTATCCTGCTCATGAATAATCTGCCCATCCAGCTCACACCAAAGATGGTCTTGGTTTAACCACAAAACTCACCAGCAGACCTCTAAGCTAGAACTAGATCACACTGGACCCGTTCACAATACACCAATACAGCTTAGCTCTACTCAAAACGATATACCGTGAAGTACACAAAACCATCTCATAGAAACCTTAGGCCAGCTTAGCACAAATCCTTGGACCAGCACGCGTCTAATCTAGTCTCTTCAACAGCAGTTTACCAAGCTGAATATCCCCATTGGTTAACCATTATCCGATCTGATTAACTTGTTAATTACCATCTAATAATTTCCAGTCCTCATATTATTGTGAAATACAGTACAAACTAGGAAAATTGAATCAAGTAGCATAAGGCGTTAAGTCAGAAGTATCAAGATGCTATGATATATCTACTCATATTTGGCATAATTATGATGAATTTGTGTACTTCTGGATTGATGTTTAAGAAATAAATCAAATAATTTCTTGTGTCTGTTCTACAATTTGAGTCGAAAATCATTTTGAAGATAAAGAAAGCTCAAAATAAAACCCATAGGTTCAGATCAAAAGATTTGGTTTTGTATGATAATCCAGAAATAAAATAAAATATTTAACTTAGATGGTTGTATAAGAATGAATAACAAATTATTGGTACCAGATGTAGTAGAACTGAGAGAAGCATTGCTTCGAGAGGCACATTGTAGTCAGTTATAGTGTACATACCTGGTGGCCATTGAATGTAAAACATATTGAAATCACAGTTCTGATGAAATGTGATGAAAAAGATATTACAAAGTTTGTGAGACGTTTGATGTGTTAGCAAGTAAAAGTTGAGAGAATGAAACCTGGAGGTATGTTACAGAGTCTATAGATACCACAATGGACTGAGAACACATCGCAGTGAACTTTGTGACTCATTTACCCAGAATGATCAGAAATGTGATGCTATCTGAGTGATAATTGATCGAATGTCCGAATAATCTCATTTTATACTATATGAGCAGACAAATTCGTATAAGAAAATGACACAATTATGTATGGATTAACATGGTTGGATTGCATGGTGTTCCAAGTATCTATTGTATCTAATCGAGTCTTAGGTTTACATCTAGTTTTCAATATACTTTGGGAACTAAGCTAGCAATGACTACAACATATCATCCTCAACCCGATGGTCAGACAGAAAGGACTATCCAGACTTGAGAAAATATGTTATGATCAGTGGGTATGACTTTTGGTGGATTTTGGCAAGAAACACTACCACTGGTAATTATCTTATAATGACAGTTTTCAAACCACTATTGGCATGGTACAGTTTGAACCTTTATATGGTAGAAAGTGTTGATCACAATATGTTGGATGAGATCAGAGAGAAACCACTGACTCAACTTGTAACTGTCGAGGAAATGAATGCAAAATGAAGGTAACCTAAGATCGTCAAGTTAGCTATGCAAATAATATACGTAGAATTTTAGAATTTTAGGTTGGAAATCAAGTATGTTTGAAAGTCCCAGCATTCCATGGTACGATGAGATTCGGACAAGAAGAAAAATTAGCTCCATGTTACATTGGACCATATGAGATTACTGAGAGGATCAATTTATTAGCTTATCGCTTAGACTTGTCACAAAATTTGTCTGTGATACATATTTCTTTCATGTATCTATGCTATGAAATTATGAACCAGATTCATCTCATATTTTGAGACTAGAATAAGTGGAATTAGATATTTCTCTTAATTAATTGAGTATCCTATCCAAATTAAGAAACTTCATAATAAGACGATTCCACTAGTTACGGTACCGTGGAGTAGGCATGAGATCGAGGAAGCTACATGGGAACTTGAAGCTAAATACGTTAAGAATGACCTCATTTGTTTGAGACTGAGAGTGTATCCAATTATTCCATGTATTTTGACTTTCCTATGTATTATCAATGGTAGAACCCTCTTTTTTCAATAAAAAGAAGAGAAAAATTGAAAACCAAAAATTGTGCCCTTTTTTCACCATCTGAATCCTTATGGTTTCTCTCCTCAACCCTTCACATTCCCTTGTCATCTTTCCGCCACATTGTTCGGCACTCCGATGCAGGAAAAATTGAGATAAATACATATTCAGAAAGCTCTCAATGAGAACTACATTTCTAGACCACTTACCCCAAAAATTTGACCTTTTCGGTAGTGTTCACCGTCGTCGCCGCCATGTCGCCACCGTGGGGATGTTCTCGCCGGATTCGGTATTTTGAGGTCGAAGATGTTCAGTTTAAGCCTTTTTTCCAGCCCTTATTTTGAAATTTCAGATTTGTGTTTTTTGGATTACTCATATTGCTTTCCATTTTAATTTTAGGTAAAAGATTGGCTTCGAGTTGAGGTATAGATTGGACTTCCGGAAATAGTTTGAAAATTTAACAACAAAATTGGAATTTTTTTGTATTGTAAAATTGATAATTAGATATCAGATGCTTGGAATCTTTTAATATTAACTTGAGATTATTATATTTGACAAAAAATTTGCCGAGAATAAGAATATTGTGAATTTTGGGATGTGATGGGATTGTGTATGATTTATTTGCTATTTGTTGTTTACGTGATATTATATGCTGAATTTCATATTATCAGTTGGTAACTGATGTGTAAAATAAAAGAAATTTATATTTTTTCAAACCCTATTTTATTTAGTTTAGCCACATTAATGATGCTTAAAACATCATATTAGGCCCATCTGTCGTTGATAATCATGTATCTTTTGGTTGAGTGTCATATACGATATTATGATGTGTCATGAAGATGTTTGGACACCTCGATTCGGTATGTCTTAAGTAGTTGCTGGCTTTGAGAATGGAGCCATATGTTTTGACATGGTTCACTAAGGGTGGACCAGCTCGAGCATATGATATGATGATTGATATCGATTTTTTTATTCTTGATATCCTGATATCTAGTACTTGTATATCATTGGATACATGCACGATATCATTACATTTCTATGTCCTACATTGTAATTTTCTTTATATCTCATACTCGGGTTATTGACCCCAAAAGGGTGTAGTGTTTTTGTGTGTAGCCATGACAAGTAGCACATGTTGGGTATACCAGGGAATACACTGATTAGTTGTAGTATGTGTTTATCAAGACTTGTTGGATCTTTGATATTTTGTTGGGATTTTGTTGTTATGGTACTTGATTCGCACTCGATTATCTCGTTAAGAGTTATTTGGGTTTTATATTTTTCTCGTAGGTCTTATTTATAGAGAGGTCACGCAGAAATTTTTATAGGCTCAAACATGAAATTTTAACTAATTTCCGTTGTTTATTAATTAATCCCAGTTGCATGTTAATAAATTATTAATAGAATAATAGGCCCTCACACCTATATTCGCTTAAAACCCGGTATAATTAGAGCTCCGACCAAAGTGTCAAATGTAAGAAAAATCCATGTGACGCCCGTTGTGGACATAAACAAAAAATGTTATTTATGTTTGGGGCAGGGTTGGCCGAGGATGCCCTATTGATCTGTCCGAAATGTTCAGGGAATGTACCTGATTTTTCAAAATTTTGATTTCTGCCAAACAATTGGAATTTTTAAATTTATAAATATTTTGCTTCCTCTTGTGAAAGGTAGATGGTGATTGGTGGCTAGAGTCAGAGGTTTGTGAAACCCTAATTCTTGGGCTAAAAATTTAATTAGTCAATGCAATTAAATTTTAAGCTCAATTGAAATTTGTGAAAATTTAAATTAGTGGGCCCTGTATTTTCTTTATGAAATAAAATTATTTCCGTATAAAATATATAATTAAAATATGATTTTTAGTAGTTGTTGTAATATTTTTTTAATGGTAAAATGATTACTGATAAATTAGTTACAATATTAATAAAAAGAAGTTTATTTAATTTATTAATTATTAGATAATTAGGATGGTTGGTATCAAAATGATAAATACATGATTTAGTCGATCAAATAAATTTGTTTAATTAATTATTGCTTATGTGATATGCATGAAGGATGATTGAAAGCATGACCAATATGCTAGGTATATGTTTGGATATTTTACGTGTTGAAATT
>KV020150.1:0-24626 GCA_001598015.1 Dorcoceras hygrometricum | reverse complement strand
TCCGTTTTCAAAGCAACAATGAGTGACGTCGCCTATTTATTTATTTATCTGTTCAGTTATTTTATTTATATTACTTAAGATTTATTATGACATCACCAATTTGACGGAATCCTTGTCGTTAAACCATCTTTTCACTGAACCCCAACCACAACCATCACGCATTTCTCGCAGACCTGAACAGCCTTATATGATATAACCTAAACAAATAGAAGTGCAGTCCTTCTGCAGCAACTTCGAACTCAGCTCTCCAATCAATGGTCCACTGTAAATGTTCATCTGCAGCTTTATTTAACCTCCTGTAAGTAGGGTTTACAATTTCACCTATAGGTCCCGGGGCATTAAAAAACCCAAAAATAAACGGATTTGGGTATTTTTCGAATCCCTAAATCAAATAAACGAGAATAAGGATGAGAATAATACCTCTCACTGAAAAACACACGGATATATATATAATAACACATTATTAAATAATAATAATAATAATAGTAAATAATATATATTATCTGATATTTAGAGGTGATGTAAAAATAATTAGTAAATAATACATATATCATTTGATATCTTAGAGTTGATGATAGGAATATCCATTTCCGAACCGATCCCCAATTTATTTGGAGACATGGATGATAATAGTAAAATCGATCCCGTCATGTCTCATTATCATCCTTATGTGCCGTAATCCGAATTTAGATTCAATGAATAAAAAGCAAAATCAGAAGCAAATTCCCTCTATATAAAAAAGTAATATATACTAGAAAAAAGTAACTGTTATCTTTTCAACGGAAAAAAGGAAGAAGCAAGTGTTATACAGACCAAATTATCTTATAAAGAACACTTCAGATCCTTAAAATAAAACTAAGACTGAAGCTTATTATTAGAGGATGATGTGTTTGCTTTTACCGGGAAAGTGTTACCAGCTCAAAGGTTCTCTCTCTAGATGAATAAAAGCACCGGTCTTCCATTTGTTTGCTCTCATGCTTTCTCTCACCACTCCAGTAAAAAAAACAGCCCAACACTTTGATTTAAGTTCCACCGCTTCATGAGATCTTGACCTTAAATCTAACAACTAGGTGAGTTCAATCAAAAGGCTTCCCAATTCGCTCTAAATTTTTATTTTCTGGGGTGGGGAAGATTTTTCTCAACAAAACTTTGTGATAATCTTGCAGCTTATCACTTCTGTCCACTTATGTGAGAAAGGTCAGTCACCAATTGTAACTAGTTGGTACGAATTTTAAAAGATAGGAGGTATTTTTTCATAAAAATGGCGGCTTTCTTCAATTTATTCTTTTACTTTTACCAGTTCCTCATTCTCCCGATGGAGATTTATATTTTGCAAATTTTTTTCTTTTCTCATATGACATATGCCATGAAAAGCAGGTGATGCAGAAAAAATTACTCATAAAAAAATACTAGAAAAATTAGAGGTTTCGCCTGAGTGCCACACCGGGGGGATGGCTGGAAGAACGGAGGATACAACTCCGCATTTAATCAATATCCATAATGGTTCTTGGATTCCTTCAACCCCGGCAAAGCTGCATTTGCCAACGCAGCAGTTGATCTGTGACAATTGGCAAGAAAATCACTTTTGTCAGGAGAATAGGCTGATAACTGAAAGATTGACTCAGGCTAACCAAGTTAACCAACCAAATTGTTCCCAAACAGGAAGATTATTGGGGGATTATTTGCAAGAAATGCAATGTCAATTAGTACCTGCTTGCTCTAAATCTGGCGGGACGAATTTCAATGTGGGAGGTGGTTTCGAGGCTTTGCAAGCGGATGAAGCTGCTAATTCCCATGTTCATGGGGACAATTCGTGCAGTTTCACCACTTGGCAAGCAGGTGAAGACACCATTTCCCGTCCTTGTATGGATGACAACAGTGGCTTCTTCAACTTTTGCCAATCGCACAATGCAGTCAATTCTCATTTCTATGAAGAGGATATTTGCAAATACGGTGGAATTTCAGTAAAAGATGCAGGCAAATGGATCACGCCAATTGGCAATCTCTTAGCTCCAGCAAATGTAGTTGACACCATTGTAGCCGATAATGCAGTCTCACGGAATGATTTCATGGCCATAAGAAGCCTTTCTGCTCCCCGTTTGAACCCTCAGATTGAAGATAAATACTCAAAAATGAGAGCAGGTTCAGTTGGAGATCTAGACAGTTTACTTGGAGACAAATTTATGGATGAATCCAATCACATGCCGGACACTCTCAAGGGTAAGTGTTGGGTATGATCCCGTTTACCCCCTTGTAGATTAATAGTTTGGATTAATGAGCAATATCCACGGGAGGCTCCACTATCAGGATCAAACGTTCAGAGAGACAAGCAATTCACTGAGAATTCAATCTAGTCTCATTCCTCTTCTTTACAATGAAAACACTCTTTAATTCAACTTTCACAATATTACTTTCTGGAATGATATCTCTTCATCTAGTTTACGGAGTAAGTCAAGCTATTCTATTTATCTTCAGCCTCCTTTTTCGAGATGACCGGATCTTCCAACAGTTTTCTTTCTCTAACCGAAACCAACCTCTTCAAGGATAGTATTTATACTCATTGCTTGAGTCTCTATCACCTTCCGTTGACCACCAGTAGGATATAATGGCAAACTTTTACAATAAGTCACAGATCCAGTTTTTTCCCCTGGAATTGAAATGCAGCTTTTGGTGTTTATAATCACTGTGGTGAAATGCCATTTTGAATAACATATGTTGGTGATATGAGTTGAGAAAGTAAAGGTTGGAATCTTAGGTAACTTCTTTCTCTAATGCCCTTGGCTACTGTTGAAGAAATAAGGTGTAGATGGAAAGGACTGAGAAACTGATATACATAGGAATTAAGAATACCAAAAAATATCTGCAAGGATACATGCGTGAGGTATTTTTGTATTTTCGTTGAACTAATATTTGAACCTGTTCTTATTATTTTTAGGTGGAACTTCCAGCCCTTCTTGGATCCTTTTCGATCTAAATTCATCACCAATAATGATTAAAGATACAGCATTTATCAACAGCAAGTCAGGACAGTTTGAACCTATAACACCAGAGAAGACCAATAAAGTGGAGTGCATACATGAATCTGTTGCGCTGGATTCAAACATAGATGAAGTGCCTGTAGAAAAGGATTCACAAGAGAACAAAGTTTATAGGGATGAAGTAAGGCACCTACGAAAGAGAAAGAACTCAAAGTTGGATGTTGATTGGTTTTGCACCACCACATCCACTGAACTGCCGGAGAATGACAAGCCTGACAAGGTAGGCAAGAAGGAGGCTAACTTCACCAAAACACCACAGCAAAGGCCAAGGAGGAGAAAACACCGACCCAAAGTCGTAATAGAAGGCCAAGCTAAACGTACTCCTAAACCAAAAGAAGAAAGACCTATTACTCCCAACAAAACCCCCAAGAGTCGAGAAGGGTAATAAAAGAAATGGAGCAAGCATTACTAATGACATTCCACTGGAAGGGGAAAGCAGTGGAACAGATTCAAGTAACACTCCAGTCAGCCAGAGGAAGTACGGGAGAACAGAAGGAATTGACAAACCTGAACCTAAAATGAAAAGTAATGCACCAAAACTAAGAAGCCTAAATTCCATTGAGCAAACCAGAAGTTCATGCAGAAGATCTCTGAATTTCAAAAACCTGGTAAGAGAATCCCTGTGCTGTTCATCTGCAAACAGTGATATAGAATTGCAAGCAGAGATGGAATCAGCGGCGAAGAAAAATCACATGGGTGATTATGAGCTTACAAGTTCTTGCGATCATTCACTGGAAGAACATCTTTCAGGACCCAATATACAAACCCCAAACCTATTGCCTCGTAAGAAGATGGATTCTACAGACAATGACATGCTTACAAACAGGAATATATATACCAGAGGGAAGTGCCAAATAGTACTCTCAGATACGACATCTGACAAAGAAGAGACTGCAGCCGTGACACTGAATCCCAGTGGCTACTGGACACCTAAGAGTCCACGTGATTCCAATTGTAGCAACACATACATGACACGGGAAAGACAAGCTGGAGGCGTGAAAAGACAATATATGAGTATGACTCCTGAAACAGAACTCTACAACAATGCGTTTTACCATTCCTGCCAGTCATACTTTTCTATATTCTCACAAAATGCAGATAACAATGACAGCACTGCCACAATGCATTTCCCGGCAATTTACAAGAAAAAGAGAACTGACAAGAGACAAAATAGGCCAACAACCCGCTTGTACTGTGCTATGACTGCCTCAAACAATCATGTGAGACCGGAAAATCAACCTCTTGATGAGTCCTGCAGAACACTCTTCACATCAAAATCTAATCAGGGATCTTTTGTTTCTCAAAGAAGAGCCACTTATCCACAAAACCATTACCCTGCAAATGATAGAGCTTGGAATAAGGTTCAGATATCCAAATGTCGGTTAGCTTTGGGACCTGCAGAGTGGATTAAGAAAAAGAGATCTAAAGGTCCTGCTCGAGTTCGGAAGTTAGCTTCCTTGATAGAAGTTTGCAAAGAAATGCCAGCTTCTTCATGTAATGCTACAGTATCAGGTATAGATCATAAAATAGGAAACCGGCTGGAGAAACATTCATGCCTGGAATCCCTGATAGCTAACATCTGCCCAACAATGACAAAAAAGAAGAGGTCAAACCAAATCATGCTTATCAATTCAACAGTAAAAAATATGTCTAATCAACAAAAATATGCCTACAATCCAGAGGGTAAAGCCTACTTTAAATACTTTCTACATGACAACTTTGGAATGTGGATATTTTTTGTGACTTGTTTGCATCATGGAACCCAGGACCACTCTTTACCATAACGTGGAAACGCATGTCTCAGATTGATTCGGTCATTGAGAAACTTAAACAACTTAATCTGAATGCAGCCAGCCTAACCTCCGCTGAGAAAGAGAAGGCACTTGTGGTTCACAATGTCCAACATGAAGAGAACTATGCCCTTGTTCCTTATCAAAGCGGTGGAGCTGTTGTCCCATTTGATAATTTATTTGATCAAGCTAAAAGAAGACAACATAGGCCAAAAGTGGACCTTGATGATGAGACATCGAGAGTGTGGAAACTTTTGCTAGAAGATATAAACAGCAACGGCATTGATGGAAATGATGAAGAAAATAGAAAATGGTGGGAAGAAGAAAGACGAGTATTTAATGGAAGAGCAGACTCATTCATTGCCCGCATGCATCTTATACAAGGTATATGCTCATTTATCAAGTTTTCCTTATAGATATATGAGAAAATCAGCATGTCACTGGTTCGTCAGTGGAGCCCATAGATAAATCTGCTCATATATAATTTAGTAAAGATGAATGCCATGCTGGTGATCTGAATTAGCGAGTCCGAAAAGGCAAACCCAGTATTCTATTTTCCAGCTACTACTTGGTTTAGCAAGTCTGCACACAAACTAATAAACAAGTATAGTTGTCAGGCCAAAAAATTACATGAGACAACATATGATTTGCTCTATATGTGAGGACAGTTACATTTTAAAGCCAGCCTATATAAAACTAAATAAACAGTTCTGCCTAAAACATTGCTCATTGCTATTTGTTTTTGTTCTCGAAATCCTTCTCTTACTACACTCCAGTTAAAATCATGTTAGGCGAGATATGATAACACACCAAGAAACCTTTCCCTCAAACAGTACATCAATAATAAAAGCTGTTACTGAAAAATGGCTGACTATCAAGGTGAAACTTACCAACAGTGAGTTAACACAGAACTGAACCTGCATCCGAATCTTGCAAGAATTAGACGAAACAAAAGCATGCATATGAGTAAATGATGCCTTAATAATCTGCTTCTTTCTATCACAAACATTCTGACCCTCGGTGAAAGAGATGCATATATACTATGTCCATGCATTTTATAAATCAGATTCCTGTGACCTGACAACTCTAATATGTTGCATTTAGAAGGTATTTAGCATGATGGCAGCGGGTCAATTCTTTCATATTTTTAAACCAATTTAAAATTGTGAAAAGTTTCGTCTCAGGAGACAGACGCTTTTCTCCATGGAAGGGGTCTGTCGTTGACTCCGTAATTGGTGTTTTTCTCACTCAAAACGTTTCAGACCATCTTTCCAGGTAGATAGATTTTTTATTTGTAGTTCAGCCATATGTTTCCATACATCCAAGCAACTCATATTCAAGCGATAATGTTAATGTACTCATTGAGCTTTTTCAGCTCTGCGTTCATGTCTCTTGCTGCACATTTCCCCTTCAAGTCAAAGTCC
Organism: Dorcoceras hygrometricum; assembly: GCA_001598015.1. Classification (NCBI taxonomy): domain Eukaryota; kingdom Viridiplantae; phylum Streptophyta; class Magnoliopsida; order Lamiales; family Gesneriaceae; genus Dorcoceras; species Dorcoceras hygrometricum. Next base: position 18,374 of record KV020150.1, on the reverse strand, counting down.
AACCTTGGAGAATTACATGACCAGATAGTAACCATAAAGGTTGAAGAACGACGGGCATGTGTGCTGGATCCTAAGGAAAATTTATATTGAATACACCATGTTAAAGAAGCCAATTTGTGGAGAGGATCCTAAGATACTTCAGGATTTTGACTGTGATGATATCAAAGAAGCGAACAATGTTGAGCCCACTGAGAAGAATTTTGATGACATTATCCCACATGATGACTCCAGAGGTCTATTGTCAGAAATCTCAACAAATGGTCCAGTCATGTCTGATGAACCTATCACAATCAAATCAATGAGCTTCACAGGGGTCCAAAGAGAATTGCATGATGCACTTTCTTCTCAGACTTCAGTCATTTCTTCTCAGAACTCCGTTGATTCCCCCATTGTACAAACTGACCAAAGAACTGAATCTTACTCATTGATCACCTCAGAAGAAGAGCCCTCCACGGAAGTTAAACTAAATAAGTTCTCCAGTACCACTTCATTTGTGAAGCTGTTACGGATGGCTGAAACAATGCTCCATGGTATGTCCGAACAAGGCAGTCATGGGAAAATGTCGGATGTGAGTGGAGAAGTTGAATCAGAAAGATTGACTCTCAACTTGCAAAACGAGAATCATTTTACATCCCCAGCAAAACCTGTTATGTCATATAACTATACTTCACATACGAAGGGAGAGCGAGAACCCGTAACAGTTAGTCCGCAAAAGTCAATGGATATCAGAAGAGATGGTAGTAGCAAAATTGATCGATCCAAAGTGTCCGACCATAAGGAAGTTAACCGAAATGCAAAAGTTCCTGATTATCATCCTAGGAAGTTATTTAATGGACAAAAAGCAAAAAAAGAAAAGGAAAAGAGAAATGGAACCCAGTGGATTGGGATGGATTGAGAAAACAGGCACAGGCAGGAGTAAAAATAGGGGAGGAAATAAAAAATAGAGGGGACACTGTGGACTGGGATGCTGTTAGATGTGCAGATGCTAATGAGATTGCCAAAATTATAAAAGACAGAGGAATGAACAACATGCTTGCACAAAGAATGAAGGTTTGCGGTTGAATTTTTTAAGAACTTCAAATCTTACATTTAGTATGATTACACATTAATTCCTCAGGCATCCAGAAACCCCTTGCACCAAATGATGATCAGTTCCAATGATTGTGTAGGACTTCCTCAATCGCCTTGTCAAGGACCATGGAAGCACTGATCTGGAATGGCTAAGGAACGTTCCACCAGACAAAGCAAAGTAAGCCTCAAGAGATCCTGACTAGCATTTATAAGTATCAAATCCTGGGTATTTATAAATATTTTCACTTTCTATAGAGAGTATCTCTTAAGCATTCAGGGATTGGGTTTGAAGAGTGTAGAGTGTGTGCGGCTTTTGACACTTCATCAACTTGCCTTTCCAGTAAGATTAAACTTGCTTGTAGTTCTTTCCTTAATATGGATTTACTGACACGGTGCCCTAAAAAAGGTTGACACCAATGTTGGGCGTATATCAGTACGACTAGGGTGGGTTCCACTCCAGCCATTGCCGGAGTCACTTCAGCTGCACCTACTAGAACTGTAAGCATGCCTGTTATACCTTCCGATAGCAATTATTAGCCATACAGAATGAATATGTTATTTCCTTGTGTAGGTATCCAGTGCTGGAGTCCATACAAAAATATTTGTGGCCTAGGCTGTGCAAACTTGATCAAAGAACACTGTAAATAAGATTTCTGTACATCCATGCACCAAAAATTACTGTACTTACCACTAAGTCATCATCCCTAATCATCTATTTTGCCTTTTGTTACAGATATGAGCTGCATTATCAAATGATTACTTTTGGGAAGGTATCGTATTATGGTTCAGATATGTATTAGATACTTCAGGACCCGAAAAAATTGTAAATCTGAAGCCAGGAACATGTCTTGCCTGTCAGGTATTCTGCACAAAGAATAAGCCAAATTGCAATGCATGTCCAATGAGGGGAGAATGCAGACATTTTGCTAGTGCATTTGCAAGGTTGTCCATCCTTTAATACTTATTACAGCTGAAACACGTTTTTACCCTCATGAAGTGATATATTAGGGTGAGACAAATATCAACGTAGTCAAGCAAATGAACTGTATATGATTTCCGTCAAATATAAATGTTAGACCCCGTGAAAGTGCAAGCTTAGATGATCAGGTGCTACAACATTTAATTGATTGTTCAGCTCTATCCCAGTCACGAGTATTCAAAAGCTCAAAGCTTAGATTCATATGGGTTTAACGATCCACTACTTTTTTTGATAATGTTGCAATAATGAAGATGATGAGGATATAGAATAGGAGTAATAGTTACTAGTAAAACGAATGCTCATAAGAATGTTTTCTATTTTATAATATGATAATATAGAATAATAGGTATAATTATTAGTAAAAAAAAATTATAAGCATGTCGTATAGTATTCAACATTACATGTAAAATTAATGTACAAATATTTTGTAGCATAGTGTTCAATAATAATTCAAAGTAATGTATTTCTAAAAAGAAACAAAAAGATTATATGAGAGCATACCAACCAACTAGAACTCTCGAGAAACTTTATGAGCTCATTGCCAACTCAACTTTTTTACAGCAATACTTGTGAGTAGGTAGCAATATGATGATGTTGTTTACATATAACTTCAATTGGTGAAATCTGATGAATGATGCAGTGCGAGACTCGGTTTACCAGCACCAGAAGAGAAAAGCATTGTGAATGCAGCAGAAAACAAAGCAGCCGATTATATGTCAACTGGAAGACCAAATAACTTGCTGTTGCCTTCACCTCAAGTTAATCAAATAGATGCTAAATTGGATGTTAGCAACACTCAGCCCATTATTGAAGAACCAGCTACACCAGAGCCTATCATTGAAGTGCCAGTAACTCCAGAACCAGGCCATGTGCAAGTTATGGAATTTGACATTGAGAACCCTTTCCATGAAGATCTTGGTGAAATCCCAACTATCCAACTCAATATGGAAGAGTTCAATTATAATTTGCAGAAAATAATGCAGCAAAATTCAGAACTTCAGGAGGAAGATATGTCAAAAGCCTTGGTAGCTTTAAGTTCACAAGACGCTTCCATCCCCTTTCCCAGACTTAAAAACGTGAGCCAACTAAGAACAGAGCATCAAGTGTAAGTAAGACTCGTTATTATAAAATATTAACATGCCTGCACCACATAGGGCCGCCATAAAAATTCAGGAATCAGTCATGTGAGATTTTTGGAACAATTCTCTCATGCTTTGAGTGTCTGACCCATTTAATCTGTTACAGCTATGAGCTTCCAGATTCACACCCTTTACTGGAAGGGGTTAGTGATATTATTTAGCTTGTTTTAATACCAATATTTTGTGTAATCAGTACACCGTCCTTAATTAATTATGATTTCTGGTTCTGAAAATTCAGATGGACAAACGAGAACAAGATGATCCTTCTCCTTACTTACTTGCAATATGGACACCAGGTATGAAACACTATAAACCAATAAAAACTTCCTACTTGCGGCATAAGTAATGTGATCATATATCTTGTCTAATGAGCAATTTGCCAGAAAAGGCAAATTGAATTTGCACTAATCAAAAGTTACCCGATAAACTGGCTAGTTCTACCAATATTTCATATCAGGTGAAACTCAAGAATCTATTGAACCACCAAAGAGGCGGTGCAGCTCTCGAGACTCCAAGAAACTATGCACCGAAGAAACTTGTTCATCATGCAATAGTATACGTGAAGCAGACTCCCAAACTGTTAGGGGAACTCTTCTGGTATGAACTATACTATGACAGGACTATATATGTCGCATAATAAAATTGATAAACAAACCTCCCAAGCCAATTTAGCAAGCCTAACATTAGAAAGCATCACAGATACCATGCAGAACCGCCATGAGAGGAAGTTTTCCACTTAACGGCACATACTTCCAAGTGAATGAGGTGAGGAAGGGCCAAGTTTTTCGTTTATTAGTGATTTGTGAGAATTCATGTTCAAAACCATATGAACTTCAAATATCTGCAGGTATTTTCTGACCATGAAAGCAGCCTCAATCCAATGGATGTTCCAAGAGAGTGGTTATGGAACATGCCGAGGAGGACCGTGTACTTCGGGACTTCAATACCCACAAGTTTTTAAAGGTAGAGTGCAAAACACTGAGTAACATGGCATGATACATCTTTTCAGAAGATTTTACAAAATGATCTCTTTTTGGTCATTAGGGCTGTCGACAGAGGGCATCCAACATTGCTTTTGGAGAGGTATGATCAGATATTGGACTATCTTTATTTTACCCGTTCCACTAACACCTTATAGTTTTAAGATGGGGGTGGAGAGTGTGGACACAACCTAAGTGGTCAGCTTAGGATCTAAAAGGGATTATTCTTGCTGCATACTACACTTTTTGGCCATCCTATACCCTATGTGATCAATGAAGATTATTATTAAAAAAACATAGTTTAAATAGTGAATCTCAAAATAAACGTTTTTTTTATCCAAGTTCAAATATAAATTACATCTTTGATCAATTCTTTGATATGTTATTGTATATGGTACTACATCACACAGCATGTTTACTACTTGTATAGTCATCATAAATTTCTATCATTTTTTCAGGGTTTGTCTGTGTTAGGGGATTTGACAGGAGAACAAGAGCTCCCCGCCCACTTATTGCCAGACTGCATTTTCCAGCCAGCAAGTTGGTCAGAAGGAAAGGAAAGATGGATGAGAACTAAACATAGACTCGACTGCGATAACAATGGTAGGATTGTGTTTACAGCAGGGACAATAACATCAAAATGGCTCGCAAACTGGTTTAATGGAGCGGCTGCAGAATGACTTGACCCATTCTACTGACCTTTAAATAGACATATTTAGTAAAATAGTGGCATTTCATCATAAAAATATAATTATCCATGTTATGCAGGAGGTTTGACATAGGTATTTTTTAATTTGTACCTAATAATGAGATTAGTTTAGTTTCTGAAGGCTGAATGCTTGTAGTTGTGGATAGAGAGAAAACAGCAAATGATAGTAATGTCAAGTTTCATGATCAAAGTAGCTAATTCTTAACGTGCCTAATATACTCTGCTTTATTTCTTGGTGAATTCTGACAGATTATTCATGGGAAGAGATTCACGACAGAGATAACCCAGTGAAGCACGGGGTTCTAATGAGTGGCAAATTCTATTAAGTATTTACTGTGTTATATCAGGGGAAGATAATCTTATTATAAAGCATCAACTAGTTAGGCTCTGCACAATACATTATTGTAAACGAAGCTTAAATCAATTTGAATCACGTGCTACTCATTGCATCATAAGGAAGTAAATGATACAATAAAAATAAACTGATGTATCGGTATTTTTTGTCCTCAAATCTGAGTCTATCCCTATTAACTTATCAAACCACCCATTAGTTTCTGGTCTTCCCACCTGAAATCACCTAGGCTCAATCTATAAACTAGAGTAGACACCGAAGCTAGAAAATAGTAATTTAGACAGTTAAACCTGCAAATACCTGAGTTTTGTTTTGTTAAACAAGTTTGGACAATGTAAACATGCAATGCAAGATGCCTTACCATCATGAACCAAAAAAATAGGGTTAAAGAATATAAGCCATGAAAGTAGCACTATATTGCTGGTTCACAGTTCAGATTACTATCTATCAAAGCTAAAGGAAGAGCCATTGAATAAAAACAACAACGTGATAATTTGTGATTCACTGCCGATATTTACAGCTCAAGTCATTCAGCTCCTCGTGGATAGTTACGGTCCTTACTTCATATGCACGTCTCCGGATCCTGGAAAACCTCCTAATCAAACAAACTTTGTTACCTGGTGCGGGGACAATTTTTTATCTGCACAGAGTTTTGAGCACAATTCATATGCAGGAGGAAGAAAGCAAAAAAAAATAACACAACAATCTAAAAGAAACCAAAGAGTTTCAATCAAATGCGCCATAATGCAAAATATGCCTCATAATCCGATAATATACTATACGAATAAAAGTTCCCTCAGTGCATCAAATACATTAAATCAAAACGCAATTAAAAAGTAAAAACAGAAATCCAATAACAGTAATGCTAACAATAACTCTGAATCAATACATGAAACACATTTCAACATGAAACTGTGGGTGAAACGCTAGTGCGAGGAACATAGCGTGTACAGACGTTCCAGTACCGTTGAAGTGCAACGCGTGCAAGCGACAGAAGATTTTGGTGAAGCGTTTCGGGAGAAGTGGGAATGGGGGCATTTTTTGCTTGCCGCCCTCCAGCTTAATTGTTCCCTCCCTCTATTTTGTTTCTCCGTTTTATTTATCATTAAAGCCCGTACGGTGACCAAACTGAATTTTCGATTAATCAAAATTTTGGTTGAGTGAAAATTCAAAAAGTTAAATCGAATAATATCTGTTCAGATTTTTACCTTTTTAATCGAAAAATATTTGTACCATAAAAGAACTGATATATATATAAGTTATCATAATTTATCATATAAGTTGTGCTCACAATATATATATAATAATAAAATCATATAAAGTATATATAACTTATCATTTTTTATTTTTCTCAAATCTTGAATTGTACTTTGGTTCCATTCCATACCAGTTTTTACACTTACCACATTTACTCTTATTTTAATATAAATCAATTTAATTATAAAAAACTGTATAATTATGCAGAGTTTACAACGTGATATCTAGTATAAAGTAAAAATATATCAGTTGATTTCTCATGACATACCAAGTCTTTTCTCAAACCATTCATTCTCAATTATACAAGTTTTAAGTGACACTAAATAAAATTCAATAAAATAGAATCTTAAATATTAATAACTTAAATTAATTGAATTGCATTATATCTTACCCAGAAATTTATTTAACTAATATTTTATGTTCAGATTTAGTTCGTGCCCGAGTTGATATATATATATATATATATATTATCAAGAACACCAAATAATAATCATTTTTGTCCTTTGTGTGCAACTTTGTGCTTTTTAAGATGTCCTTGAATAAAACCACCACTCAAATTCGAAATTTTGATTTTTTTTTACTACAGTTTTTTAAATATCTTTTTAATCTATTTATAGTGCAAGATATTAATTTTCAGTTCTTTTATGCACATGTCCACACGCATGCATATACAGGAATTTTTCATCTTGTATGTGGTTTTTACCATAATAATTTTTTAGGGATTTTCCACGTAAATATTTCGATGTTCATTTTTATTCTCCAATTTAACATTTCTATATCGATGTGTCCCATCTGAGACCCACATATTGGGAACTAATTGATATGTTTTGCCTTATATATAGTATAAATAGATTATTGATCTATAGTAGCATACAAATCTCTGAAAAGAATTTGTTGTATCAAGCATCAGTGTCACAACAAAATCAAAATTCTCATACATATCTATAACATTTTCTCCATGAATCATTTCTCTGACTAGCTAATGAAAAACCAGAACTTAATTGGAAAAAGTCAAACAGTGAGATCACAAATTTATGCGTTTCAAGGTCATCTCGTATGATCATTTACCAATGACTAGGTACAACAAATCAATGATAAAATCCCACTATATTATACAAGTTTCGATCGATTCATCTCTCTCACGCTCCATCTCGGTCACTCGGAGTTATCAATGTATGTATTCTCTTGATTATTCTCCAGTATAGGTCAGATTTAAAGTCTGTCATCAGTCTATATCATGATAATTATTTTGATGACTCGAGATGATAATATCATCGTATCAAAAAGATTTATATCTCAGAGCTTTAAATAATACTAGCTATGTACAAAATTTTTTTATCGTGAGTTTGGTTTCAAATGACACCATAATATTTCAGTTTTAAAACAATAAAAAACAGATGTAACCTTAGTACACATGCAGTCGTTAATCCTTATTGCTATAAAGTATATATTAAAACATTAAAAAATCATCAATCAAGTGATTAAGGACGTGATTGGATGGACATTATGTTTTATCAAATAACTTTTAAAATGAATCAATTAATTTAAAAATAAGACTACTCTATGCAATGCCTGAATCTACAATTCGTCTTTAAATATTTACTAATTTTTCCCAAATCTAATATATTGTTTAGCATTTATCAGCCTTTTATACCAGTTGACATTCGTGTCATGATACATTTTTTTCATTTATTTAACTATAGATATTATCATGTTGTTTTATTTAATATTAGCTAGTAAAACCAACTATATCATCGGGAAACTCTCATGAAAAATTATCCCGATTCCACAAAATTAACCGAAATAGGTTAATTACTTTATCCGACCAAATCGCTCGAAAGGCACCTATTCCTCATAACTACAACAATGAACGGGATAAGGATTAGGGAAACATGCTTCGACTCGAAGACAAGATGGTTGGCCGTAGGGGTGTCAAATTCTGTCCGACCCGATAACCCGACCCGAGTCGACCCGAAAAAAATCGGGTTAGGGTTGAGAATTTTTGGGTTTGGTCAGTTCGGGTTGAACCCGAAAATTTCGGGTTGATTCGGGTTCGGGTTGGGAATATTTTTTTTACTTTTCACCCCAACCCGACCCGAACCCACCCGACCCACCCGAATTGATACCCCTAGTTGGCCGTCCAATCTCATACATTTATTCTATTCGGTAAATATGGTTTAACCGTCTCTCTATCCGCTACTCCTTTATTGATACGCTCAATAACCTCCTACTTCGTAGAGGAATAATATAATTTGGAAGGCTTTTATTGAGACAATGTAGAATATCTTATAGAGATGTTGGAAATCACTTTTGGCCGGATCCATTCCAAAATATATATCTTGTTTTATTTTATAAAAAATATCACTGCTCGTCCAAAACTTGACACAAAACAACAAAATAGCAAAAGATCATTAGTGTCACGTTGCACCATTGCATACTTATATAATAGCTGAAATAATAAAAAGTCGACAATATTTATTATTTCAACATTTGATATAAGAAGATAAAAAAATTATAAAATACAGAGATAATTTCAACATTTGAAAGAAAGGATTATTATAAGAAGATAAAAAAATTCAATAAAAATTATATACGGAGGATATGATTGTAAACTTATTAAACTTTCACGGGGATACCGAAATAAATAATCAAACTTTGAAGATATTTAACTTTAATATTACTATTGCATCTCGTATGAGATATATCATACATATATAAATTGTTTTTGTGAATAAATTAAGGTTGATAAGATAATTTAAATATTTATAAATTAGAAAAATTAAGAATATTTAATAACTTTAAATTTTAAAAATAGAGAAGGTATACCAATTCACTCCAAAACTGGAAGCCCAATGCCCCAATCTCATACGTACAATCCTGCCCCTGTTTGGCCAGAGGGGAAATGGGTAGGCCAAGGGTGCTTCAACAGTTCAACCTTGGCCATTCCAATAATTCGGCTATAAAAACCCTATTGGTTCTCGCGAAGCTCTAATCCGCAAGCTTTATGTAATTTTTCATATGTTACCAGAAGCCCCTTTTTTGTGTAATCTGTAAACTTCAATTTGTATGATATGATTATGAATTAGGGTTTCATCTTTCGTCTTTCAATTTGTAAACTCGCTTCACTCTTTGTCGAGTTTGTTAGTCATATATGGTTTTTTTTTTGTTTAGTTTTTTGGTTTGCAATTTTATTATAGAGCACTGCAATTGTTTAACCAGCGAACGGCGTTGGGGTTTTGTGATTTGTAACGGGAATGGAGAATTTACGCAGACCATCCGATAGATCTATTTCCAAAGAGCCGGGGCTGAAGAAACCTAGGCTCACGGAGGTTACCCCGGCATCAGATCGCAGCTCCAATGGTCGCAGAGGATTCATTCAGCGACCGGCGGCTACGAACTCCGGCGCCGGCGTCTTGAGTTTTCAGAGAGACCGGGATTCAGAGAGCAGCGATTCAGTGCGTGGAACCTTCCCTCAACAGCCAGGTCAGCAGCTGCACCATGAGCTGGTGACCCAGTACAAGACTGCTTTAGCTGAGTTGACTTTCAACTCGAAGCCAATCATAACTAACTTGACTATTATTGCTGGCGAGAATTTACATGCAGCAAAGGCCATCGCAGCTACTATATGCGCTAATATTCTTGAGGTGAATCTGGTTCTTTCATTTGCTGGTTACATATTGCTATATGATGCAACTCACTGTAGAAATTGTTGGAGAATAGATAGGCAAAACCTGACAAGTGTAAGTGTTACTTAGTTGTGTTCGTAAAAAGTTCAATGTATGTCAATATCAAGATATGTAATTTTTTAACTGCTGAAGTTTATAATTTTATGTGAAAATTCATCCAATCTAGCTCATCAGTTTGTGTCGAGGATGTGGGATGACAGGCGCTACAAATAAATTTGATTAACTGTCGACCATTCACTTCTATTACCAATATTATAAACAAACAATGAACTGGAATCCATTTAAATGTTAATTATTTCCATTGTCTCCGAGCTGAAAATCCAGCATACGGTTCCTTCACATTTTATAAATTATCCATATTACATTCAGGCATTTGGGAATTGTATTTGGGATTGATTTCTTGGCTGCTCTTTGTTGTGGGTTGTGAGAAATTTTTTGATGCAATTTTTGCTGCAACGGATTAAGTGATCAAACTTAGCTATTCGATGCCACTCCTACCCCACGTAGCATTCTTGTCATATAATTCAACGATATTCTGGGATTCTGCTGGACTATGTTTGGTACAGGCGGCCAGCAATACCTTTTCGGTAGAGTAATGTAAATATTTACTGCCCTTTCTTTTGTTGTGGGTCTTATTACTGCCCTTTTTTCATTGGGATCTACAGTCCTTTTTTTAGCATTTGGTCGATTGTATGTAAAAAAAAATTGCGCTCTCACTCGTGTCTTGATGTCGGGTCATACTTCTCAAATAGAGCAAAATTAAATTCAAACATAGTCTAAAACTTGGATCTATGAGAAAATTAAGTTATGTGGCATGGAAAGATTCTTTATTATTAGTGGCCAAGTAAAGACAATGATTGTTCAGTTGTATTTCACACGAGATATATTTAAGGTGTGTATTGGCAAGTCTTAGAAGCTTCGAATCTTTGAGGTGCTTCAGACCTGGTTTACAGTCTGGGTGCTTGGTTCAATTAATGACTGTTCCTTATATTGATGGATAGGTAGGAGTTGCTAACAACTGTTGTCTTTAATTTCTGACAATCAAAGAACATGCCTTTGAACCTTTTTTGTGTGGGATATTACTCAGCTCTACACTTGTGAATCAATAATCATATCTTTTGGAGTCTTGTCCATCTCTTCAGTTATATAAGGCAGATACGGGAACTTCAAAAACTAGAACTTGGTTCATGTTTCACTGTAACTCCACTTTTTGGTTCCCAAGTGCTATAATATGGCTCATCATGGATGTCATTATTGTTATGTCTCTGACATCCATCCTTTGCATTTGATCCTAACAACTGGAATTTACAGGTTCCGAGTGAGCAGAAGCTGCCATCTCTGTATTTATTGGACAGTATCGTGAAGAATATTGGGAGGGATTATATAAAGTCTTTTTCTACCAGATTACCCGAGGTAATATCTTTGAGTAATTTTTTTCCAGATAATTGCTTGAGGAATTGCTGGATCATTAGGTTTTCAGTTTTCGTAATTCTGCCAAGTTCTGCTGTGGTAGAAACACTCCGTTGCAGTAGTGGCTTGTGGAGACAAGAATTGGGTGTTACACTCCCCGCCACCCAACATTTTCTGATAGCTATTTTGTGTTGTGAGGGAAAAGCTCTCACTTGAATTCTCCATAATTTCTTCCGCAATTATTCCTTGTTTACGCATTTTCCAGGTGTTCTGCAAGGCCTATAGGCAGGTTGATCCTTCAATACATCAAAGCATGCGTCACCTTTTTGGCACCTGGAAAGGAGTCTTTTCTCCTCAGTCACTACATTTGATCGAGAAGGAACTTGGATTCACTAGTACTGTCAACGTTTCATCTCAAGGATCAATAGCATCAAGGCAGGACTCACAACCCCAACACCCTACTCCCAGCATTCATGTAAACCCCAAGTATTTGGAGGCTAGGCAGAAACTTGAGATCACCAGGGTAAGGGTCACATACCCCAATTGGATGATGCCACTATCAGCTGTAATATATTTGTTAATTTCTATTTACATTGTCTTATTTAGTTAATAGTTACATCATGTAAACACCAGATATGACAGCCACTTTGTCACCATGCCTTTCTTTTATTTTTTGCCTAATCTTAACTGCTTCTCTATGCCTTATTTTTTGGAATTTTTCTTTTTGTAAATGTGCACAACTCTTGCATTTTGTTATTGAATATTTAAAGTTGCATGTGCAATGTACACGACTCTTGCAATTTGTTGCCAAATATATAAAATGCATGCTAAATTTATATCATCCATTTTCAATAATATGACTTCCATTTCTTTCAAAATGTTAGAACATTTTTTTTTATCTGAAACTTTTTGCTGCTGCATCTCTTTGATTTAACTTTCACGTACATCATATGACCTTCATGTTTACTTCCACAATCAAGGCTAGAGGAAGTAGCGATGACGATAATGGAGCAACAGTGAAGTCAATTGATGATGTTAGAGCACCGGAGAGAACTTCCACTATTAATTCTGGGAGATCATGGGCTGGACCTTATGCTAAGGTACAGGTGGAAATTGTGGATAACCGTACTTTGCTTTTGGAAAGTTATATGTAAAACTATTTATTCTAACAGTCCATAAATCATCAGCATAAAGATCTCATAAATGAGTCGGGGCATGACAAAAATTCAGGCGCAGCACACGTACATTATGATTATGGTTCCAATATATTAGGGCGTGCAAGCTTGGGTACTGGAAGAGTGAGTGAAACAGCAAAGGAGCAAGGATTTGACAGGCCCCGTTATGATTTTGGTTTTGATGTAGCTGGGAAATTATCCCAGCAAAATAATGGTTTTGACCCGAATCATGGATTTGAACCTTCAAACTCCGGCTCACATCTACAGCACAATAAAAACTTTGCAAGTAGGAATATCGACGGAATGAACAAGAGCTGGAAGAACTTGGAGGAAGAGGAGTATATGTGGGATGAAATAAATTCTAAACCCAGCGATTTCGATGCAGCTGGGACTTTTGTCAAATATCCTCGTGTGCCTGAAAATTATGGAGGATTGGTAAGTTTCTGAAGGTTTAGCTGATTGCTAGTGTTAACCAAGTTTGTAGCTGTAAAAATTTTCTGTTACACCCTTTGTGAACTTATATTATGAGGATAACCTATTTGGATATTTAGAGTAAACAATGGTGAATGGCGATTGGAATGCAAAACCAGTTCATCAATTAGCCCATTGAAAATGCTGTTGTTCAACCGTTATTGAGGAACTATTTATAGTCTAAAAGCTCTTTGCTGTGTTCACCTGCATGACATTTGACAATATAAAAATATAAATTGTTCCCTGTGGATTCAAAAAGATATAGTAAAATCTTATTTTTTATGGTTCGGATATGCAGTATGTCCATCCTGTGATCGACTCTTTTGATGCTATTGTCGAGTGTTGTGGACTGAGGGTTCTGTTTAGTTAAGTCTCTTTCGATTTGATTAGTATTATAATTCAATTCTTATGCAGGATGCTGCTAGCCGTCTCGGGAGATCTCAAGGCGCGCATGATATTGAGCCAAGAATTGATGATAAAACGTCGGCTGAAGGAAGAGTTCTTTCTGGGCCTGTTAAAAGCACCACTCATGTTGGAACTCCTGGTTATGGAGCTAAATTTTCTAGTATACCACAAGGACAGACCCTTGGAGCTGCATCATCCTTGAAACCAAAGTTCGTGAACCAACATCCACCTTCGTCATCTTTCTCAGCCAGTGAATACAAGCAGACCTCCAGTGGACCTCCTACAGACCCAAGAAAGCCTGCAGGACTGAGAAATATAGAGTCTAACCACCAAAATTCTCCAGATTCTCTACATTTGCCATATCGAGATGTTAATCAGCCTAATAAGCAGAGATTGCATCCCCAAACTACATCTGCTGTGAATCCTCTGCAGAAGAGAAAACATGTTCCTACTACTCAACTGAAAAATAATAAAGTCTCTAGTTTTGAACCTTCCAGCGGAGAAAATATTTTTGTATCGCAAGTTTCAGCCTCTGAGAGTCACTCTGCAATTGTGACTTCACCATCTGACAAGTCTAATCGACAAGCTGGCGACTCCCCTGGTCCTGGACAATCAATCACCAGCAGTTTGTTAGCTGCTGTTGTTCAGAGTGGTATACTTAATAATAGCACTGTCACAGGTCGCTCAAGTATGCCGATTCAAGAAACTGGGCAAGATTCATCGCTAGGAGATCTGCAACCAGCTCTTCCAAGTGACCCTCATACTGGTTTTCCCTTGTCACGACCTCCTGGAAAGTTGAACCAGCCACCATTGCGATCTAGTTCCCCTTCCTCTTTGGCTGGTATTCAAGCAGAAAAGCCTCCAACTGGAGTTAAAGCTGCATCTGATCCAGTTTCCAGCCTTTTAAGCTCATTGGTTGCCAAAGGATTAATATCTTCCAAATCTGATTCATTATCCTTTACCTCACCAAAGATGCCCAATCAAAGTTTGGACAGAGGTCCTGAGGTTGCTAGCCCTAGTTGTACACCAGTTCCTTCCATTCCAGGCATCATGGACAAACCTCTTTCATCCATCACAGATAAGCCTTCTTCATTGAAGTCCGCAGCTGAGGTCTGTGATGATATGCCCCAGTCAGAAACAAAGATAAAAAATCTTATAGGGTTTGAATTCAGACCCGATATAGTTCGCAGTTTTAATCCAGCTGTTGTCAGTGAACTTTCTGGACTCCCACATCAGTGTAGTATATGCGGAATTGGGCTCAAGTGTCAGGAACAACTTGATAGACACATGGATTGGCATGTTGTAAAGGATTCTGAGCAGAACTCTTCCAACATAAATTCGAGGAGGTGGTATACTGACTCAGATGACTGGGTGGCTGGAATTGGTTGCTTTCATGATAGCGACAGTGCCACAGATCTCTTGGGAGGTCTGAGAGAAACATCAGAAAGTGATGACCACATGGTTCCTGCAGATGAAAATCAGTGTGCATGTATTTTATGTGGTCAGCTGTTTGATGATTTCTACAGTCTAGGAAGGGATGAGTGGATGTTCAGAGGAGCTGTTTATTTGACAAAACCATCCTCTGAGTCATTTGAAAATACTGGAACTGCTAGTGGTAATACTTTTCCTGGTCCTATAGTTCATGCTAACTGCATATCGGATCAAGTAGTTCATGACTTCGGGCTGGCTTGTCATATAAAGCTGGTAAACTGTAATTTTCATTGTCAATTGTGTCCATTCATTTATCAACAAAAACTCTAAAATGTTTCATAAGTTGGTAGAAATGTCAACTACGCTATTTCTTTTAATTGTAGGAATAGTCTTTACTTTGCATTCATGTAAAATTTGGTATTCTTCACCTCACAAGCTGTTATCTTGACTTTGCAGGAAAATGATGCATAACATCTTGATTAGGAGATCATTTGGGGTCTCAGGTATATCCAGCAGATCCTTCAGAATTTTGCTACGATCTCTAAGCCTTAGTTGCACATGTAGGGAAGCTAAAAGAAATTTTGTGTATCAGCCATTTAACTTACTTGTTACTTTATGTATGAACCTCAAAGGGTGCTACCTGTAGTTTACTTTACAACCGTTTCAAGGATTTTCTATAATTTAATGTAAAGGAAATACATAAGTTGCCAATGGCTCATACATGCCCTTCTATAATTTTTTGGAAAGATAAGCCAATTTTTAACGCAATCTTAAGTTTCATTGATTCCAGCTTTTGAAGTTCAGAAGTATTGATGGCAGGACTGTTAAAACAATAAACAGTTTGAGTGGTTACTCTTGCATATCATGTTCTCCTTTCCCTCTCAAGCTTCAGAATGCATCTGAAGGACTTTCAAGAGTTGAGCAGTTCTATATCTCCAGCAAGTGGAGACTCATTACAATGTTGCAATTCGTTTTGATGTGGTACTACCACACTAGTTATGTTCCTGAATGATCCAACATAAGCATGCCGCTTCCCATTACCTGAGGGGTAATGAGCTGCCTCTAGTATAATTGGATTTGAAGAATCTTGGTTCCAGCATGGATTTTGGAATTACACATCTTGCCCTCTTTAAAGGTATAGATTTTTAGTGGCTATTTCTTACTTGTAGAGTTTTCATGACTTTCTTGATGTTTAGGAATCAATCTGAGAATTGGACAATGGATTGACCTGTGATTATGGCTGGGCAATCTTTACATGCCAGATATGGCGATCTATTGTTTAGTTGGTGGCAGTGGAGTTGGTTATTTTATACAGATTACCTGTTTTTGTAAATGGTCTCCTCTTTGCTGTCCTGTCCTGTCACTCTTGCATAAAGGTTGAATTAACACTGGAAATTCTTGTGAGGAGTTTCGCTGATCCAGACCTGGAAATCCTTTATATTGAGTTATCTGCGCTTTTCTGGAGGATGTTATTTGAATATTCGTTCTTGCCAAAAGAATAAAAGTAGGAGATGGTCTCAAGTATGGGACTTATATGGATCTTAGTTTGTAAAATCACAATGACTCAAAACCTAAGTTTGGGAAGAAACCGATGTTCAGTTGTAAAACAGAACACATGGCAGCCCATGTTGGCTGATGTACCTTACCTGAGCGGTCTATTTTCATTTTTTGTTTTTGTGTAATGTCTGTCTATACAAAAACCATTCTGAAATTGAGCTCGAGTTTGTGGAAGATTGAACCTGAAATGAAGAAGTCCGAGCTTGTGGACATGCAAGTTGACTCGGGCTCATTTGGATTTTTACTAGTCTGTGAAATTAATATTCATTTTATCATAATTTGTTCCTTTAGCTATCTATCCTGTCTTTTGCCCTGCGCAGATAAATTGGCTATCTGCGTTACCTGCTATGCACAACGTGTCCTTGAAGATATTGGGACACTACTATTCTATCGTACAATTGATATATAATCATCATCTCGATGTCACAATAATAGATTATTCTCTTAACTTTTAATTATTCTTCAATTCATTTTCCTTTACGCCCATTTGTCGGGTATCTGTACACGGCAATACACCTGTTGATTCAGAGACAGTACAATAATAGTTGGACAGATTATTAGAAATTATATATTTATTAGATTTGTCAGATTGTCGGTCTCGTTTATCGTCAAATAGTTACGAAATGTGCGAAAGTCAACGAATAGTCCATCGATTTCCAACAAATAGTTTGAAATTGACCCGTTTCTATACTGTCGTCTTCTGTTAGAAAGCAGGACACAAACAAAGTAAAACCCTTTTGTGTTGCACTCCATTTGAAATAATTATAATTTTTAAATGGAAAATGAATTTTTTTTTTTTTTTTTGTTGAAAGGGGTGCGACCCGAGGACTTCCTAGTGGTTTTAAATGAGTGGTGATGAGTTCCCGAAAAGAAGATGCACCTTATTAAATGAAGTATTTGGGATCGTTTAGTTTCCAAATACCACGTGAACCAGATATATGGTCTTAAAACACAAACATTTCCATATCTTCTCTTCTAATTTCTACGCACTGGAAACTGTACTAACGCTTCGGAAACTAGCGTAATTACCAACAAATTAAACAAGATAATTACCCGTATGTAGCATAATTATGATATTTTTAATATAATATAAATTAACAAAATCCTCTACGGTTTTTTATGGCGCTGTGTGTAAATGTAGTCCAGATGAGCATCAACCATCATTCTTCTCTTGAAGCATTCCTCGTCTTGCTCCCCACATTCCTCCATTCCCATCAACTGTTTATAAATAAAAAATAATTATGACCCCAGAAAATATTATTCAAGATATGAAGATTTAAGAATACCCTTGTTTAATTACATCCAAAATAATCCAAAAGAATTAAAGCCTTACACTAGAAAAATCATCTTCCACGCTGGTTTCCCCATCAAGCTTAATCTCTGTATTATCACCTGTATGCATAAAAAAGACGTGTTGAATTATAAACAATAATATATATACATAGAATCTAAATGATTAAGAAACAGATAAAGAAAAGGTAATTTGATACTAATCTTAATTTTACCTTGATGTGTGGGGAGAAGGCGAGCAGATGCCTGCGAAATGATTAAAAGAATAAAGAGAGAAACAACAGTGATTTTTGAGATTTCTTTCATCGTATTCGTTAGGAGAGATGGATCGATAGGAACTGAAGATTTGTTTAAGAAAAAGGGGGGGTTCAGAGGTCAGAGTGGATTGAGGTGAAATTTATAGAGTTGAGAAGAGAAAATAAAATTAATGTGAAAAATAAGTATATTACTTTTTGACCATTT